>SNQJ01S0033442.1:117017-137276 GCA_010110895.2 Picea sitchensis | reverse complement strand
ACAATCTCTACATATTAAAACTTAAACAAATGGTACGATTACTCTTGAAGAGAATTCAGAGAGGGCACAAAGCTTGTCATCAATGCATGCCAAGCTGCCTGGGTAGGGTGCACGATATCCCAAAAGAAAGCCGAGCTTGGATCGGTGCAGAGGTTATACAAAGCGTTCCCTTCATTATCTACGCTGCCACAGTAATCGAGCTTCGTTTTACCGGTGCAACATGGTTTCAGAACTGGCTTCTTGAAGTTGCCTGCACAGAGAAGTTCTTCCATCGATCAACAGGGAGATTTTCAGATTACTACACAGAATAAAAGATGAAAAGCCTAGAAAAAAAAAGAATTACCGTACTGCTGTGGATGCAACAGAATCGACATGAAAGAGGAGTACTGGTCCAGAACCACCAAGCTTAATCCAGCGAGGTTCTTTCTAATTCTCCCAACGGCTTTCTGTAATAGTAAATTGTGGAACACAGCCACTTTGTTTGATGTTTCGTTGCAACCTTTGTAAGAATAATCGACTGTAGCAAGTGGCAAGCATCCCAACGGTTCCAAAGAGGAAACTGCGACCTTCCGGATCCCCAGCTTGTACAAGCGTACCAAGTCCAATGAAAGCTGTTTGATCACTAGCTTAACAAATGAACGGATGCTCTGCAGCCACCGGGATTCATAAAACTCATTGAATGGGTGAAAACTAAAAATGTTTATATTCGATGTAATCAAGATAATCGGTAACTTTCCTTTACCTTGTAGCTTCTATTTGACCTAATATAGAAAGCGTAGTCATTCCCTGCAACAGAAACTAATACTAGAGAAGAGGATAGCTCTTGCAGAGAGTATGATCCTTCCTGAACCAATTGTTGTAGCTGGTTAATCTGAGCAGTGAGGTTGGGCAACCTATTCGAAGTATCAAATACTCCAGTCCCTCCATATGCAAAATTAATGCCATAGACCATCAAGTTTCGATAATAATAATTCCGAAGCTCGTAGGGTACAGGAGAAGTGATGTTGAAATAGGAAGCTGCATTTCATAACCACGGATTTCAGAGCTTCATGAACAAATTTGTGGAAAACCTAATTCCAGGATTCATGATTGTGTTGGCAGATTATAAGAAAATACCTACGAAGTCAGTTAGCAGTCTTCCGTCAGAGTAACGCCCCGAAGGTTTTCCAGGAAAGCTTGTCCCATATGGAGGTCGCCACGAGGCCATAGACTTATTATGATTTCCAGTATCGGCATAAGAGTCTCCGAACACAAACATAATGCTTGGATTTGCACTTTCTACATTTCCTGCACGCAAAATTTTGATTATTTAGAAGCCCAACAATTCAGAATCTCTTGATTCGACAATTTACTTCTCAGATGTAAACAAACAGAGTACAGAGAAGAAAAACAGACTGATCACGAAGAGGATCGTGAAAAAGAAAATGAGCCACTGTTGTATCTCCATGTTTAAGCGCTGTCCTGGATCAAAACTCCGGGGACTTCAGGGATTCTCGAGTGGATCCTATAGGAATTGGCTGAGTATCAAACATGGGCTGGTAAATTTGGCCAATCTGATTCTAGACCATAGCCAGAAACATTAAACTCAGACCAGCTCACAGCTAGACCACGGCCAACATCTGCAACCTTTCTATACTTATACAGCTATCCGAATGAGCCTGGATAAATGCGATTCAACTGGACCAAGCACAAAATAAACAGTCATCGCCACCTAATAAATATTGTTATACAGCCTGTTCTAGTTAGCTCATGGTGCTCGTCACAATCGTGCGTTTTCAATTGCTTCTATGACAAGCCACAGAGAAGTGAACAGAAAGCAATGACTTTTTTTTTGTAGGGTGATGATAATATATTTCTCGCTTTTCTTTTCCAGAAAAACCTCGGGGTGGGGCGTATTTGTCAGTGGTACTACTAATTGCAAATTCGTCGTTATTGTAACATTATGGTGTTTCTGAGGAAAAAGAGCTTATGGTGTTTGATATCACAGGACTGTTCACTCGAAGAATCGGGCCAGACCTTAAAGTTCAAAGCACTCACTCAGTAAACTACCATCGAACTAACCGCAATATTGCAGGGTGATATTTATATAATGCTCAGCAGGGAAAGTATTTGCAGCGTGATGATAATATATTGCTGCACAAGTTAAGGGCGTGCTTAGTGCTGTCTGCCAATTTTCCGAATCTGCCATTTCCTTTGATTCGCAAATAACTTCGAATTTTCGACGTATAAAGCAGGCAGACTGTTGTCGACACTATTTTATTATCAGAGACTCAGATAATCGTATTCTTTGAAAACAGAAATAGGAATCTTGTTGTTAGTGTTAGAGATAATGCTGTTGTAATTAACTGTCAATTCTAGGTTAATTATTTTTAGCTAATCAGATTCATTTTTTTTATCTAGATTGTTAGGAATTTAGGAATTGGTGATATGGATTATATATGTAATCTCCATTTATTTATAAAATAAAAATTGAATTGTGTTGTATATAATGTCTTTTCTCATATTTTCTAATTTTTAGATCCATCATAACATAAGTGGAAAAATCTATAAAAAACCTATAAGAAATTTTGAGGTTTTGTTTTCTTTCGCTTAAAATTAGAAATCCAAAAACAAAATAACTTTGAATTTTAGGTAAATTTATTAAAACAAGTATTTATAAGTAGGTATATTATTAAAAATCTAAACAAAATCAGTGGAGCTGTACATAGGTTTCTTAAATTTAATTAGGTTTGAAAATAAAGGCAAACATCTACCAAGCAAGGGACATGAAAAATATGTGGTATTTGAATGCGTGTAAGTGGAAAAGCTCACGACAAGGAAAGTGGCAAAGAATAAGAATAATTGAAAAGTTGAAAGTTGGCTACCCATGCCACTTTACTGAAGAATTAAGCAAGTAACGTTCAACCACCGGTTTTTTTTTACACACCACTTTATTGAAAAATTAAGCATATAATGTTTAACATATTTTTTTTTATTAATATAAATTTTGATGCATAGTTAACATACTGTTTATAAGTTATTCATTTTTATTTTATCTTTCAAACCTCATTATAATAAACCAAATATTAAACAATATGTACAACTTCTAATTCCTACTATTAAACCCACATGTTCAACCAGCAATCTTTCGCATAAAACCTAACCTTTTAAATGAAATCACCCCATTTCTCTTTTATAATCTAGTGTGATGTATTCTCACCTTTTTTTTGGTGAGTATGCTTACTTTTGATAAAGAGGAAACTCTGTAGACTGTTATTATTGCCCTGCTATGTCCATGAAATAGTTATATGTCTTTATGTTGCGTAAGTGTGCATGCCTTTTCAAGATGCGTTGCAATAAGGCGGTTATGGAGACTCACAGCGTATACCCTGTTAGGTAAGAATATCACGTGCATTTGAAGTGAGATACATGTGTAATTTTAGGTATAACGTTGAGCAGAGATATCACAATTCCATGAAACTGAAGATATAGTGGACAAAGTCTCATTCAAATTTAATTACCAAATACTTAATCATTTTGGAATTACCTCCATATAAGATAAGTATTTTTAAAGTACTAACGCATTGTTAAATTAGTAAGGTTTAGTGCATTGGACATATAAAAGTATTGTAAGATAAGTTTTTTTTAAATTATTAACATATTGTTAAATTAGTAAGGTTTAGTGCATTGGATATATAAAAATATTGTGAGATTTAAAGGAAGATGTAATATGGTGTTATAGTATGAAATGGTAGTGAAAATTTTATGATGGTTTTTATTTTTTATGTCGGTCATTTTAAGTTTTAGCATATTCACAAGTGTATAGTTTCAAAATGGAGGAAGAGAAGTTTTTCTTTTACTGTTATATTTACTCTTCCAATAAACCTCTATTCACTCTAGATAGATTACACTATAATCATAGAAAACTAAATAACTAGAATTTATGAGAGTTATTCTATGGAGTGGAATGTGGATTTGATGGGTTTGAATTTTTGATGAGGGTAGGATTTTGATTTTTAACTATAAAAACTTGACAAAGGTTATTCTTGTCAAATCCAAATTAAGTGAGGTTCATGTCATTGTGGATTGGATATGTTAAGATGATATAAAACAAAATGTCATCTTTATTGGTATGAAATTAAGAAGTACATCAATTACAATATCAACTATTGAAAAAATCCCTAAGTGATTAAAAGGTATTCCAAATTGAAATTCCACACCTTTTGAATGGAAGGTAGACAATCTAAAAATTGTTGGAAAAATGAAAGAAATAAAAATATATTAATAATAGGCTTGGTCAAATTTGAGGATGGATATTTATGAATTATTATTAAGAATGATCGAGGTGGATATCGGTGGCCACCCACCTATTCCACTAGCTAAAAGAACAATTTTCCATTTTGGCAGTTTTTTACAATTTTTTGAGTCTGAAACTTCCCGGGCTATTTTGAGGCCCTAAACGTTGTTTTTTTTTTACTTTTGGGGGTCACAGGTTGTTAACAACAAGCCTTGACCCTCAACAGAAGGTGTACTTCTCGGATAGACGTTTTCGACGAGGTATCGAACACCCCAAATAAAAATTGTATGCAAAAGTTATGACCCCGGGAAGTTGACGTATCAACTACCTCCATCGAGGCTCACAAACCTTTTAGCATTTCATCTTCCGGGGTTAGGGTTTTGGATTTTATTTTATGTTAAAAAATCCTTTGGAGTATGATTGAAAACATCATCATCTTCTTGCAAATGGGCGTAGCCACCACATCTCTTCTCAAAGATAAGTTGCCACCATTCTAGCGAGTCATTCACTCTGTAATTTTACAGTTTTTGTACATTCTCTCATTAATAAAAATTGTGCATTATTGTATCTTTGTGTTTATTGGAATATTTCTATGTATCTCACAATATATATGTATATTTCATTGTTATATATCTACCTTCATTTCGTTCTCAAAATAATCTGGATCAGTGGTATCAGAGCATGCTACTCCTTTTCATTTCTTAGTGCATGTCCCTAACGAGGTCAAGGTATAAATAGTTGGGTCTTGAACTAGTTTCTATTAAGGACAACTGTTCTCGCCAGCCCAAGCAACCTCCCATGGCAGAAGAGAAGAAGAATGAGGGAGCATAAGATCCCATCAAGTTGTTTCTCGCAGAAGCCCTCGCGTAACAGAGGAATGAGATGTTGGAGATTTTTTCCCAAATCCTTCAACGATTGCCAACAATAACAGGCGCATCTTCGTCAAGCAATCGCTTTGGAGACACTACTCCATTCAAGGTACAAGTTAATTTTGATATTCCCATATTTGAAGGTCAGATCGATGCAGATGCTTTGGAAAAATGGTTAAATTTGCTAGAAGGTTATTTATCTGTTCACAATTTTTTCGACAGAGAAAAGATCACCTTCGCGCTCCTTAAGGCTCTGCCCCATGTCAAATATTGGTGGGAAAATTACTGGGAGCGAAATTCCACAGAGGAATTTGGAATATTTGGGGCCAATCCCACTTGGGATTTTTTAATGGATGCGGTCAAGGAGCAATATTACCCTGTGGGAAACTATGATGACCAATACATGAGATGGACCACACTGCATCAAGAGAGGGGCCAAACAGTGTCAGAGTTCACAAATACCTTCCATAACTTGCGCACCTAGATGGGTATCAAAGACTCTGAGTGACATCTAGTTCTAAAATATCGTTGGGCTCTATACAAGTACATCCAAATTGAAATAGAGTTTCTGGACATATCATCACTGGGAGCCGCTTATTGATATGCTTCTTGACGATAAAAATCGCAACAAGGAATTTCACCCGCAAAGTATTTCTAAAGCCTATTATTTAAACTATGCTAATGATATATAATACTAGTAGGTGGGACCCCCTTGTAGATTGGAGGCTCGGAGATATTCATATCACACATTTTATGTTGTTTTGCTGCTTACAGGGTCTTATATGGTTGATTATCTAGTCTTGGTTTTGTTTTTTGACATAATGGAAGGTGGATAATGCATTTTATGTGATGATTCTGTTATTCTAAGCTCTAATTCTATGTTATGAGTGGCATATACTACAATTGTTACATTGAATATATCACCATGATTATTACCTGGCTACACCTGCACAAGACATATGTTAGCAACAACATAAAATAAAAGAAATGGAAAGAGACTTATAACAAAAAAATCCAAAAGAAAGGGACTATACTATGCAATGTTAAGAGGTTATGTGCAAATGAAATGAAAAAAAGTTAGTGTTAATCCTAACTAGCAATGGTTAGTGGCTATACAAATTATATTGAGTTATATAGGGCACGTTTGGTATATGGTATGGTATGTTTTGGCAATGGTTAATGCATATTTTGGGTGGCTCATTTGGCAAGCAATATGTTGCAAGTTTCAATGGTTGGGATTAATGGTATGGTTAATGGTATTGGTGATCGTTGGCTGTCGTGTACTTTGAAATTGAATGTGGAGGAAGATGGAAGCGGCGTGCAGTAAATGCACGTCACTCCATACTTCTCCCATCAGGACGTCACCCTAGCATGGTTATTGTTCATTTGGTTTTGGCTGGTGGTTAAGCTATGAGATTCAAGCCTAGAAGGAACTGCTCGACCAACTCTCCCTTTTTAAAGCTATTGGTTACAGGTATGGTTCTTTTCGCCCATCCACGAATTTCGATTTGTGTATGAAACAAATGATGGCTCAGTAATGTATTGGTTTGTGTTTTCCTGAGATTGGAAACTGTGTAAATGTGTGGGTCTTCTCTCTGGAACGACTGTGTGGTTATTCATTTTGCAAATGAAAGAATTGGTTTGTTGAAGTGATGATTTCGTTGGCTGTTCTGTGTGGTGAAAATTGTAATATCCCCAGGCAGAGCCACAATTGTAATTATGAATTGTAAACGTATTGGATAGGCTAGTGAGTTGAGTTATAATAAGCTAGGAGGCTTATTTGGTGATTAGGCCAGAGACCCTAGATGCAAAGGTGAGTGAGCCTACTATTGTATATGTGTAAATGATCATATATTTAATATAATTACATCACTACGTGTAGACGGACCATGAAGAAAGAGTGATGGTGGAATAAGCTTCCATAAGGCTGGGTAAGGGAGAAGGGGATGAAAGGTTGGAAATAGGGGATAATCTTAGGGTCTTAAGTCCTTGAGAATAATAATTTATTATTATTCCAAAAGCTATGTGAAAGACATGTTTTTATCCTAAGTTCCTGGGAAAGGGAACGGGTGCGAAGTGGAACACATGTGGCTGCAGGAAGACATGTGTCGACTTGGGTGTGCATGCAATTATAGCTGGGAAATCCAGTACTATTGGGGGGGTCCTGTGCATTCTTCCATCCACAGTCTGAACCCGAGACCTCCATCATTGACATCTGTGTTTTGTTCTCTGGTCACGCACCCTGAAAAAACCCGTGGGGAGAAGTTCGAGTTATCTCGTGTGTATCCTCTATGAATTCCGTTTAGCTCTAGATCGACCTATGCATACCCTCATGCATCTCTGAAAACAGAAACCGTGAAGTCATCCTGTGTTGCCTTCCCGAGAAACTTGAGCACCCCGTATTTGTTTCTATCGTGTGTGTCATAACTGTTGGTTGTTGTGGCCATGCAGTTCCTTGGATGATTGTGGTTTATTGTCATCATATGTTCCTTGCTGACCCTTGTGGTTGTCCTCCTTGTGATGGAGCTGAGTTGAAGAGGTAGGTTGTCAGGCCTATGAGAAACTCTCTCCAGGTGAGAGAGTTCGTTGGGAAGTGGTTTTCTCCTAGAGAGACTCCAGCACCAGCTACGGAGCTCTGAGAATTCTTGATTTGTCATGTTGTCGAGACCTTGAGAGGGAAGTGGGGCAGCCGATGGACTATGGAAAATGAAGGGGCATATTCTCGGGGTGGAACATGCATGTGGGGAATGAGAGTCCGTAAGTAGTGGGCATAAGAAGGATCTTGGAGATAATCCTTCCAGTTGCACTATGCAGTTTCCTGTAACCTTAGCCTAGTCTAGGATTTCCTTGCCCTGGGTGGAGCTTAGTCCCAGCTCGGGGGTGACCCACTGCTGAGCGTGATGAGCAACATGGTCTATGGCTGAGAGGTTCATGGAAGGTCTGCACGTAGTTGGTGGTGTTACTCCAATTGAAAAGATAAGTATCATTACTGTGCTTAATTTATATGTTATCCATGTTTGTGATGCTTGAATGTTATCATGTATTCCATTGCGTATATGAATTACTGTTAGTTCCATTGATTTTGTAAGGTAGAAGTAATTCTCTGTTTATTGTGATTAAGTGTTTTAAATTCATTAAAATTCATGTCATATATATGTGAATGTTCCACGTAGCAGTGTTAACCGACCAGTGGATGGTCGGGGATGTTACAAAATGGTATCAGAGCATGGTTTCAACACTGAGCCTGGATGGGATATGTTAGTGGTAGTTGAAGAAAAAGTTTCAGAAAATAATTGTTGTCGGAATGGACAAAATTCAAGTTCAGAGCCAAGGTTTCAAACATTGATCCTGAATGGGCTGGATAAGTGGTCATTGGACCCATGGTTTCAAGAGGAAATTGTGTCTCGAGGACCAATTTTGAACCTCAAAACCTTCCTGAGTGCCAAGAAGTTACCTTGTTCATGTTACGAAGATCAGGAGGAGTAGCGGTGTCGTAAAACCATGACAGAAGTGGTATTGGGCCACAGAGTAATGTTGACCTTAAGATCTGTTCAGGAGAAAGAGAATCCTTCACGAGCGTCAGATCTGGTAATGTTGCAAGGCAGTTAGCCGTGAATTCGTTTGGAAATACGTAGAGTAACATAGTATGTTATGCACTGTAGGATCTGTTTGGAAGGAAGGGAAATCCCTTATGACCATCAGATCTAGGGAAGGTGCAGAAGAGTTAACCCAGAAGCCCTTCGGACTTTGCGACTTCAGTGAAGTCTGATGCACAAACTTTTGAAGCCCAAAGCTCCGAAGTCCTAGAGAAAATATACACCGTAGATCTGGGAAAAAGCTTACTGTTAGATCAAACCAAGAGTGGAGGGTAAAGTGCATGGTGAAGTGCGGATAGGAACCGTCGGGTCTACGTGCGAGTGGTTGTGAGCTGTTAGATCTCATGACAGATCATAACTTCGGAGTTCGAAAATCGAGAGAAGTGGGATGTGCTGATGAAAAAACTTCAGAAACCCGAAGTTCCGAAGGAAAAAGGAGAAATGTGGTAGGGCAGGATGATGTCGTCAGGGGTTACATGGGCCTTCCTAGACATGCCACGTGCCGCTTCCTGAGATGGTGACATCTGTACTATGTGGACCCGAAGGGTAAAGAAGTCCGGAAATTCAGAATTCATGAGTTTGGAAGGAAGCAAGTACGAAAATCCGAATTTATGAAGATCCGAGGTCCGAAGTCCTGAAGCTTTGAAGTTCCGAAATCTCGGAGCTCCGATGCCTAAAGTTACACAATGGGTATCAACTGTTGGATGTTGGGTAGTCATGGGTCGTCAATCCACCTTACTTCATGAGTTCGTTAATTCAGAACTCTGAGAGACTGTTGATATGTACTTTGAAGACTTATGAAACCCGAAGTTTCAAGTAAGCGCCCAATTATTAGCACTTGGTCATAGCCATGGTCCCATGCGAGTTAAGGAATCAAGGAAAACGGGGGCTACTACCTGAAAACTGTGTTAAAGAAGGGAAAAGGGGTTAGGAAGGAAGCCCGTGGGTTTCGACTGGTTCGAACCCGCATCAAAAGAATATTGAAGACCTGGGAAATTTATGATAAGGTCCAACAAAGATCTAAGAGCCATTAGCTCAGAGAAAAGAGATCATTGCACAAGAAGTGCATCGTAGAAGAAGCACAAGTTTTAAAGGATCATAACTTTCTGCTCAAGGCTCAAAATTGAGCAAGGAAGCTATGATTGGGAAGGTCTCGGAAAGAGGATTCCAGATGTAATGGTTACATTAAAACATAAGAAGTGCTAGAGATGTCTTCAGATAGAAGAAAGAAGGAAGAAGGAGAGGGAAAATTATTTATTCTACATCTGAGATTTTTCAGAAGTCATTGGATCAGATGTTGGGTTTGATAAGCAACATGGAAACCCCAAATGGGATTCTTTTTTGGGGAAGATAGTCTAGGTGAAAATCCTTGCACATCAAATGTGAATACTAGGTGGGGAAATCCATTTGAAATACATGATAATACATGAACCATAAGTTCGTATGGAGATGCAAAGAATGGGAACAAGGAAGGAAGGTTTTATGGAATTATGATTCGTTCATGCAGTAGATGAATCAGAGGAATCCAAATAATAATGGAATGCTAAAAATTAATATCAGCATAATATGTGATGGCAAGTATGCAAAGTAGACAAGGAAAAACTCCTGTATGGAGTCAAGTCCATGAACATCCTATGATAATGGAAGAAGAAATCATGAGATAGATATCTAGCTAATAGGAATGTATGTCAACACTCCAGGGAGGTAAGCTAGAATAGTAGAGGATTGTGGATGCACTCCAAGGGTCTGAAGGTATTTCCACAAGAGTATGGAGATATCAAGTCAAATAATTTAAAAATGGAATGACTTCTAAAGATAAATCAATATAAGAATTCTTTGATCCAATTTTATGGTGTATTATGGTTGCTGTATGTATCAATTGAATGAATTTCTGCAAGGAGTGTGTCGAGAGATTCTGGGTTTACCTCAGAAAGATTAGAAGAGATACTGTGAAACTTATACCAACATAAGTGCAAGGGTATCACAGAGCCGTGCAAGGTGTGTGCAGGCCAAGTTAAGTCTTAGACTTATCCAACCCAAGGGAAGGAGTTGAAGAACTTCTGTTACGAGGAGTGCACAGAGTTGGAGTTCCATATAGCCAGGGGTTATCGTGAAGGCCAAAAGGAGTGTGAGAAAGATTATTGAGAATCCTTGAGTTGCAGTGAGAATCAAGCTCAGGAAGGATAGAGTTTTCAAGTGTTTAGAGGAAAGACGAGGGTCGAAGTCATGTCATGGAAAACAAGTTCAGAAGGGTTGACGTAGAGTTGGACAGAAGAAACCTGTCAAGAATCTCAACGGACGGTAGAGATCCCTGGAGGAGAGAGGTGATAACAATTGCACGCCGTTAGATCCAGTGGAGTTGCGAGGAAGATAATATTCACGAGTCATTTAACACTTTGAAGCTCGGGAGGAATAGTTTGGGTCGTCGGTCTGAAAGCATATCTGACCATCGATCTCCTTTGTTGGGGAGAAGGTTTCGGGTATCAGAAGGAGGGATATGAGTAGTCTTATGACATCGCAAAGTGTGAAGTCCTGAAGCGCATGGGATTTGGACCCTAGGTCATAGCTGTAGGTCACCTCGTCAAAGGTCAAAGGAACAAATCTAGCACTCGCTAGGATCTTCGTTTGGAGTTTGGGGATCGGGAGAGTCAGGGTTGAATCGCAACAAAACACCCGAAGTCTGAGATCACGAAGCGCCTTTTGGATAGGCATGTGGTCATAGCTGGTGGTCATGTAGAGGAAGCTTGTGCTCACCGCTAGTTCATGCAAGGACTTGTGGATTTGTTTCATGGAGGTTCTAGTAGGGACCCGAAGAGATGCTCCAGCTTTGAGAGTTTGAAGATCCATTGACCGAGAGGTCAGGAGACCTCGCTGAGGTGGGGGCACTGCGTCAAAAGTGCTCAATAAAAAAATAGGCATGTACAGTGACTACAATGAGAGCAAAAGAAGATTCAGGAATCGAGGAAGAATTGTAGACTTCTGGGATCAACAAGGAAATTTTTTTAGGGAGAAAGAAGTTGCTGCAATTTCTATGGCAACAAGTATGTTATGGCTTGTTGGGTCAACCAGAGGAAAGAATGCTTGCATGTTTGCAAGTGTTGTTGGTGATGTTGTTGCATAAGGAGGGAAGCAACAAAGAGATGAAGTGTTGGTTATNTAAGTTTGATAAAAGAAGCATGAAATCTTCTACTACCATAAGACATTTAGGTAGTATAAAATTTATTAATGGCAGTCATGCAGGTATGAGTTTTTTATTACTCTTTTTGCATAATTGCTGAAAGGAAATTTAGATAAGAACTTCCTCAACCAGAGTTATTTTATAAAATCACATGATTATATTATTGAATGCATACCACTGGATGTGGTAAAGGATGGAGGCCTATATTAATTCAAATCTTTTTAGCTTCTGAATGCACACACTGACATAGTAAAATGTCATGTTAGTTTCGTTATGGGGTAATAACCAAAGAATTAAAAGATGAGAACTTGTTATAGGAATGAATGCCAGTAAGCTAGTCATGTATGAGATTAGGACATGGTTGGATATGGCAAGGTATGGATATGGAAAGGTTATGAGCCACACAAGTACTAAAAGCTTCCTACCTTTAAATAAAACTTGGACTACAACCTTTTTGCTAACACTAATGAACACCGCATAATTATATTCTTGGTATAGTGTTCGGGTCGAAAAGGAATGCATCCAATTAATTGGGAAGACAATAGGAAGTGTGTGGAGAATGTGTCAACACATTGGTAACAATTCCAACTTATGGATGGTAAGATACATGACTGAGATAAAGAGCATTATGTAATTCAATGCAAGGTGCACTGAATAAGTATGCATTGAGAATTGCACTCATGCATAGTAAGTGATAGAATTGTATACTAAATGCAATGGTTGAATATGTTTTGTAAGTACACACATATATATTATTGCATGGAAATAATTGTTACTAGCAGCTGAAATGTTGTTAACTCATGAAGTTGAGGACATTTCAGGGAGGTGTTACACATTGCAACGGGAAAGTTGCAAGTCAAGTAGTTACATGACCATTGACTACAGGAAATTTTCTTATTTAGAAAAAGAAGTAATGAACTTACATATACTACTGTAAACATGCATATACATATAATGACGAGTCATTCTATTTTATTAAATTATTTGGTAATTATGATTGAATTGCTAGATGCAGACAATTCTACTGTACATATTACAATTGAATTATGATGTACATGAAATATTGACAATTGTTGGTAGTATGCAAGATGAAGCCTTGGAGGAAAATGGTATGAAGTTTGGTGCTTGTGGAAACCACAAGGAAGGTTGCAATCCTAATATGGCACAACCAAGAAGAATTATGAAATTGAATTTCATGTTTTGGGGAAAAAGTTGAATTCCTTTTTGAACTAAGTTGGAGTTCCTAAATGAATTCTCTTATATTCTCTCATGATAATTGCATGTGGGCAATGTAGATGAGATGATGTTGATTAAAGTGGAATGTTGACTACAAAGAGTAGCTTGGGGAAGATGCCGATTGGAGACCTCTGAGGGAAGTTGGAACTCCTCAAGCCATGATGCTCTAAGACTTTCAGTCCGACCTATTGTTGAATCCCAAGGAAAGGGAGATGTAACAACCGATGAACTGTGTGACGGTTAAGGTGCACACTCCTGGGGTGGGACATGCATGTGGGGAAGAGAGACCATTGGTTGGAGTGTTGCTGGGGTTTGGTACCTTGGTCTAGACCATGTTGATATGGAATTCTTCTCAATCAAAAGATAAGTATCAATTCTCTATTCAATGTATGACGTGTATCTTGTAATTCGTATACAGGTTATAATGCTATTAGAATTGCCTGTATATATATTGCATGTATGTTCTAATGTTGCTTCCGAATGAATAGGTGTACGAGCATAGTGTTTATGTCTGTGGAGTCATAGCACTGCTGAGAGTTTGTCATTGGATGGAACATCGTGGATCTACAACCATTCAGTGCTTTCAATTAGGTTTAATTGAAGCAAGTAACAAGGAACAATAAGTTGAATGCTTCCTAAAGCAACTCCATGGGATAGAGAAATTGAGTTTCAGCTGCGATATGGACACCAGAATTGGTGCTTGAAAGTAGAGCACTAGGTGGATAATGGACTTCCAATATCTAAATCTTGGAGCTTTTTGAAGAATTTTTGAATTATATATGTATAAACAAGTTGCACTGAGGACAATGCAAAAATAAGGGGAGGGGATTGTAATATCCCCAGGTAGAGCCCCAGTTGTAATTATGAATTGTAAACGTATTGGATAGGCTAGTGAGCCGAATTATAATAAGCTAGGAGGCTTATGTGGTGATTAGGCCAAATATCCTAGATGCAAAGGCCGGTGAGCCTACTATTGTATATGTGTAATGCTCATATATTTAATATAATTGCATCATTGCGTGTAAACTGACCATGAATAAAGAGTGATGGAGGACTAAGATTCCACAAGGCTGGGTAAGGGAGAAGGGGCCGAAAGGTTGGAAAGAGGGGCTAAGCTTAGGGGCTTAAGTCCTTGAGAATAATAATTTATTATTATTCCAAAAGCTGTGTGAAAGCCACGTTTTTATCCTAAGTTCATGGGAAAGGGAACGAGTGCGAAGTGGAATGCATGCGGCTGTAGGAAGACAGGTGTCGACCTGAGCACATGTAGTTATAGTTGGGAAAACCAATACTATTGGGGGGGTCCTGTCAATTCTTCCATCCACAGTGTAAACCCGAGACCTCCATCATCGACCTTTGTGTTTTGTTCTCTGGTCACGAACCTTGAAAACCCATGGGGAAAACCAACAAACTGAGCCGTGTATCCGGGAAAATTTCGAGTTATCCCATGTGTACCCTCTGTGAATTCCGTTTAGCTCTGGATCGACCTATGCATACCATCACATCTTTGAAAACAAAAATTGTGAATTCGTCCTGTGTTGCCTTCCTGATAAACCCGAGCACCCCGTATTTGTTTGTAATGTGTGTGTCATAACTGTTGGTTGTTGTGGACATGCAGTTCCTCGGCTGAGTGTGGCTTACTGCCATCATTTGTTCCTTGCTGGACCTTGTGGTTGTCCTCCTTGTGCTGGAGCTGAGTTGAAGAGGCAGGTTGTCAGGCCTGTGAGCAACTCTCTCCAAGTGAGAGAGTTCGTTGGGAAGTGGTTTTCTCCTAGAGAGATTCCAACACCAGCTACAGAGTTTTGAGAATTCTTGATCCGACCTGTTGTCGAGACCCTGAAAGGGAAGTGGAGCATCCGATGGACTGTGGAACAATGAAGGTTCATATTCCCAGGGTGGAACAAGCATGCAGGGAATGAGAGTCTGTGAGTAGTGGGCGTAATTCCATTGCGTATATGAATTACTGTTAGTTCCATTGATTCTGTATGGTAGCAGTAATTCTGTGTTTATTTTGATTAAGTGTTTTAAATTCATTAAAATGCATGTCATATATATGTGAATATTCCGCGTAGCAGCGTTAACCAGCCAGTGGATGGTCGGGGATGTTACAAAAACTGTGATGGCTCTCTATTGTTTTAAGAAGTTATGGGTATTTGGTTGGAGGGTTTCGCTCTATTTAGCTTTGCTAGCCACTTCCTCACAGTTATGGTAACCATGTCCAGTTGTATTCAGGCTTCTATGGGGTTCCTGTATATGTTTTCTAACTACCTTTTGGTCATTGTGTATCTTCAAGAGTCATGGCCATGGGTTATTCACATGGTAGTGGGATTATTTTTGTGGTATTGGCATCAACACAGTTGGTTATTGGGTGGCCACTATGCCAAGATGTATGTTTTATGGTTGTTGGTGGTACCTCGGGTCTGCATTCCCATTGGCATTGTTATAAATTGGTTCAGATATTGAGAAAGGCCTGGGGGGTATGCCTCTATGTGTTTTTTATATTTGTTACTGTCCAATGAGCAATTATTTCTCCTCTGCATCGTTTCCTACTCTACCCGGTGTTGAACTATCACACTATTACACAAACTGAGAGTTATAAAAAGCATGTGGTTCCACCATGCTTGTTTCAAATGGTCTCTTCCTATTGTTGATATGTTCGACCTCCATTCTCTCTGTTCTTTGATGACCGAGCAAACTTTTGATTACTTCATGTGTTCATTGTTACAGAGCTCGATTTTGATAACCCCAAATATTCACACTCTTGTTGGGTATCTTGTTGACTATCATAGATTGGTTGAGTGGTTATGATAGTTTCTTTGAGTATTATCTCGTCTCTGTTTGATTGAGTTGAAAGTTGTGATTGGGGATGAGAATTGATACACAACTAAGGGATTCTCTCTTTTCGTTATGATAGTTGCGTTGAAAAACTAGCTTGGTTTTATTGATTAGTTTGGTTGATTGGAATCAATGATAATGTGCAACCAATGGCTGTCTCTTTTCATTATGCATTTGATCGTTGTGTTCATACATCTTGATGTCAATTGCGAAATGGTGATTGATGTATGTTTCACTAGTCTTGATCAGGATCATGACAATTTCTGGAAATTGATGATTGTGATTTCATTGTTTACTGTGTATGGGTTATGGATACATCGTGCAATGTTTTATTTAATTACACCATCAAAAATTAAGCTCGGGTTTTTTTATTATGGTTTCATTGCAAGTTTTATTGGTTAATATTAGAATGAAATCGGGCAAGTTTTAAAAAGTCTGTTCAACTTGGGAAAAGACCTGTGTCTATGTTTAATTTGGGCAATTGCGAATTATGGGCAGCGGTTGGTATTTTATAGAAATTTATGCTAGACAAAGATGAAGCAACATGGCTATGTGTTTCTTTTGATTTTGTTTTAAATAAAAAAGGAAAAGAAATGAAAGGAAACAAGTATTCTCTTAACAAGACTGTTGAAAGGCATAGTGATTCTGAGTATGACTATAGATTGTGTTAATTGAGGAAGTTTGAAGAATTGGATGTGGGACAATGAACAATTTTGACAAACAGGAAAATTGTTAATTGGTATTGGTATCCTTGTATTGAATACATAATTGTTTTTATGGATTACTTAATTAGTTTTATGAACAATATTCGTTCTTTTCCTTACCATTCTTTCACTTTTCGCACATTACAACTCCCCTCGCCTTCCCATATTCACTATCCACTCCCCATTCTTAAAATTTAATTATAGTTAAGATAGATTTTGTATTATGACAATTAACGGATCACACATGGATGAATTACAGTGATGTATTCTTTTGATTTACGATACAGTTGATTGTTTGATGATTTGTTGAACAGTAATCATGATATGTTCCCCTTCATTTTAACACTTTTCGCTCAATACAAACCCTCACATATCCTAGAACCCTTATTCACCCCGTGCTCATTGACAAGTATTAAACGATTTGTATGCATTGGATTACATGATTCTGATGTGTTGTTGAGCCAAACTTTGTTTCATATTTAAAAGAGATGTCATGTATGGTTATTGAAGAAACTATTTTCTAATCAATAATGCATACATGAATGAGATTTTTCAATAGAGGTAGCCATGGCTTGGGTAACAGAGGAAGAGGAAATTGGAACAGGGGCTCTAGAAGGCCAAGGTTCTCTATACATTTTGATGCAGATTCGCAAGAGTTGGGCCAACTATTTCAAGATGTATTTTTTAACTGGATTCGGCAAGGAGTGGTCCAACCTAGGCCAGAAAGGCCTCCCTTCCCAGCCCCATATGTCCCTGGTATCCCAGTTCCCTCTCATGTCTCACTGCAACCTGAAGTCCCTGAAAACGAAGGACAAAAAGAGATTGTCCACCCGACAATCTCCCAACATCGTGGCTGGCCTAACTTATATCTACCTGCTCCTCCACATTTTAATCAAATTGTCCAAGCTGCCCCTGTCCACTCACCAGTACAGTCTTCCCATGCAAGAAAAATGTTAAAAACCGAGGCCCACCATGCTCCTGACAAAGGAAAAGTCATTGCTGCCCCCTCCTCACCCTCAAATGAATCTGCTAAATCCGTGTCCTCCCGCATGCATTTGAGAGATTATTGCTCTCATGTGATCAGTGAGATTAGGCCTAAAGACTCCACACAACCTAAGGAAAATTCAGAGAGATCAAAGGGTGACAACAACAACAAGGGAAAGATTGCCTCCCAGAGTGGAAAATATGGGTTTTAAGTGTTTTTATTTATTGATTGTTGAGAACATTTGACTTCTGAAATTTTAGACAACACACTATTTTTTGGATATATGGATAATATATTTTTGGAAATAATTTCAATTGTCATTGATATAAATTGTTAAATTGTGAGAGTGATGATGGGAGTCACAAGAAGGGATATTTTGATTGATTAACTATTTGTGTTATGTTTGTTAAAGAACTAAAGGGAGTCACAAGGGATCCCACCTACTAGTTATTATTTATTAAAAACCCTTAAATTATGATTTTATTACTTTTCCCCATTAACTAAAAAGTTGGTTGAGTTTTAGTTAACTTAACTAAAGAAGTAGTTCAACTACTTCAACTAATCCTAATTGCTTAAAGGCAAAGTTAAAATGAGGAACAAGAGGAGAATAGAAGGACAAACATACCAAGGTCTTCTCTTTGAGTTTTGTTGAGATAATTCAATTTTCATTCATTATTTAATTCATTGAAAGCTTAATTCTCTTTTATGATAGTAGGGTCCTATTGTAGACAACAAGATTCAGGGCTGAATTACATCATTCAGACACTTGTTTTTCAGAGGTGTTGATCTATATTTGATAGTCTGTGTAGACTTGTCTATTTGTGAATTAAATTTCATGACTGACAAAGGCTATTGTGCAGAGTCGAGTGGGAAGCAATATGTGGCAAGTTGATCCAGTTTTTAAATTTCAGTTTTTTACTTTCTGTCAGAAGTCCTTTTGTATCGTTTTCATCAGGAACATATACGTTTGACTTTGGTCCACACTTCCTCAGAGAATTTTGTAAAGAGATCGATTATTTTGATAAATTGGAATGGAATAAACAATTGCTTTATGTCTCATCTGTTTCGATTATTGACTTGGTGTTTTTACTTATGTCTCTATATTTATTTCATCATCTGTTATATTCATAAAATTACATAAATAATGAATTTTCCAACAAACTTTCATTTATATAAAAAAACTAGCCTAAGCACTTGTAATCAATACTTGTGAATTAGGAAACAATTTTTGATGGCTATAAACATAGGGTGATATTCCCGTCTATATTTCTTTAGCCAAGTAAGATCTAAAAATGATTGAGTAAGATCATTTCATATCTTTTCCTCAACAATGTTGTCAAAATATAGAAGAAATTAAAAAAAACAGAACAAGTGGGAATGTGGGTCTGCAAATCCATAACAAACAAAGTATGGTAAATGAATCCCTAACTCACAGAACAGTCAACCTCAAGAAAACCAGTCCAACCACAGGAAAATAAGAGCAATGAGAAGACGAAGAAGGACATTGGGAAGTGGTGTGACTTCCACAAAATCCCTTGGCACAACACCGATGAATGTCGCTCGAAAAATTCATTAGTAGCCGAGCTCAAAGAAACAAAGTTGAGCCCCGAATTGGACTCTGATTCAGAAAACAATAAAAGGCAAAAAATCATTGATACAGAACCCGCATCTATTTTCGCGACCACAACAATCCAATCGGAAGAACCAGAGGATCCTGAGGAGGGAGAGCACCTTTTCCATTCACAGATGTGGGTGAAGGGGACCCCGTTGCATTTATTGTTGACATCAAAAGACAAAAGAACCTCATCTCGATAGAGGTCTTCAAGCATTTGGATCTGCCGACAACACCACACCCGCAACCATACAACATCAGATGGCTCCGTGGGGGATGAGATCTTCGTGTCAGCTAGTAGTGTCTCCTATCATACAACATCAATCCCTTCAAGGATGAGGTACTATGTGATGTTTCCCACTGGAATTCTGTGATGTTATGCTAGGCCAACCATATATATGGAGGCATCATGTTGTGTATGAGTATCGAAACTGTTGTTATTGGATAAATCGGTAGGTGCGGACACTAACTGATCTCCTTAGATCCACCTGGATCTAGAACAAAACATGACATGACATGACTCTTTCTCTAAGTTGCAGTCATTGAATCTACTACCGAGAAGGAATGAGTGACATACCTTTATATTGATTCCTTAGGTCTCTGATGTTCCTACTTCGCTCCAGTGCTCTTGTGAAATCAAGTCCAAGACAACACAAACCAACCAAAGTGAAGATACCAAAATATATTCAATGTCAAACTATGCATATGATCAATGAGTTATGCAATAAAATAAGAGTGATTTTATGGGAAAGGGACATGCCGCTGTATTATATTAAATGAAAGCAGAAGATACAACCAGATCGCCTTGATCTCGCAAGCTTCCTTTCAATGATCCTTGGTTCCAACACACACACTTTCTCTACACTTGCATGAAGAAGATCCAGTACAACTTGATAGACAAATAGAGTCTTCAAGCTTCAATCCAAACAAAGTTCTTCTTCATTCAATATTGCTTAACCTCTTCCTTG
>SNQJ01S0033442.1:97845-116967 GCA_010110895.2 Picea sitchensis | reverse complement strand
ATCTTTCAAACCTCATTATAATAAACCAAATATTAAACAATATGTACAACTTCTAATTCCTACTATTAAACCCACATGTTCAACCAGCAATCTTTCGCATAAAACCTAACCTTTTAAATGAAATCACCCCATTTCTCTTTTATAATCTAGTGTGATGTATTCTCACCTTTTTTTTAGGTGAGTATGCTTACTTTTGATAAAGAGGAAACTCTGTAGACTGTTATTATTGCCCTGCTATGTCCATGAAATCGTTATATGTCTTTATGTTGCGTAAGTGTGCATGCCTTATTCAAGATGCGTTGAAATAAGGCGGTTATGGAGACTCACAGCGTATACCCTGTTGGGTAAGAATATCACGTGCAATTGAAGTGAGATACATGTGTACTTTTAGGTATAACGTTGAGCAGAGATATCACAATTCCATGAAACTGAAGATATAGTGGACAAAGTCTCATTTAAATTTAATTACCAAATACTTAATCATTTTGGAATTACCTTCATATAAGATAAGTATTTTTAATTACCAAATACTTAATCATTTTGGAATTACCTCCATATAAGATAAGTATTTTTAATTACCAAATACTTAATCATTTTGGAATTACCTCCATATAAGATAAGTATTTTTAAAGTACTAAAGCATTGTTAAATTAGTAAGGTTTAGTGCATTGTACATATAAAAGTATTGCAAGATAAGTTTTTTTTAAATTATTAACACATTATTAAATTAGTAAGATTTAGTGCATTGGATATATAAAAATATTGTGAGATTTAAAGGAAAATGTAATATGGTGTTATAGTATGAAATGATCGTGAAAATTTTATGATGGTTTTTATTTTTCATGTCGGTCATTTCAAGTTTTAAGCATATTCACAAGTGTATAGTTTCAAAATGGAGGAAGAGAAGTTTTTTTTTTACTGTTATATTTACTCTTCCAACAAACCTCTATTCACTCTAGATAGATTACACTATAACCATAGTAAACTAAATAACTAGAATTTATGAGAGTTACTCTATGGAGTGGAATGTGGATTTGATGGGTTTGAATTTTTGATGAGGGTAGGATTTTTAACTATAAAAACTTGACAAAGGTTATTCTTTTCAAATCCAAATTAAGTGAGGTTCATGTAATTGTGGATTAGATATGTTAAGATGATATAAAACAAAATGTCATCTTTATTGGTATGAAATTAAGAAGTACATCAATTACAATATCAACTAATGAAAAAATCCCTAAGTGATTAAAAGGTATTCCAAATTGAAATTCCACACCTTTTGAATGGAAGGTAGACAATCTAAAAGTTGTTGGAAAAATGAAAGAAATAAAAATATATTAATAATAGGTTTGGTCAAATTTGAGGATGAATATTTATGAATTATTATTAAGAATGATCGAGGTGGATATCGGTGGCCACCCACCTATTCCACTAGCTAAAAGAACAATTTCCCATTTTGGCATTTTTTTACAATTTTTTGAGTCTGAAACTTCTCGGGCTGTTTTGAGGCCCTAAACGTTGTTTTTTTTTGGCTTTTGGGGGTCACAGGTTGTTAACAACAAGCTTTGACCCTCAAAAGAAGTTGTACTTCTCGGATAGACGTTTTCGACGAGGTATTGAACACCCCAAATAAAGATCGTATGCAAAATTTATGCCCCCGGGAAGTTGATGTATCAACTACCTCCATCGAGGCTCACAAACCTTTTGGCATTTCATCTTCCGGGGTTAGGGTTTTGGATTTTATTTTATGTTAAAAAATCCTTTGGAGTATGATTGAAAACATCATAATCTTCTTGCAAATGGGCGTAGCCACCACATCTCTTCTCAAAGATAAGTTGCCACCATTCTAGCGAGTCATTCACTCTGTAATTTTACAGTTTTTGTACATTCTCTCATTAATAAAAATTGTGCATTACTGTATCTTTGTGTTTATTGCAATACTTCTATGTATCTCACAATATATATGTATATTTCATTGTTATATATCTACCTTCATTTCGTTCTCAAAATAATCTGGATCAATGGTATCAGAGAATGCTACTCCTTTTCATTTCTTAGTGCATGTCCCTGACGAGGTCAAGGTATAAATAGTTGGGTCTTGAACTAGTTTCTATTAAGGACAAATGTTCTCGCCAGCCCAAGCGACCTCCCATGGCAGAAGAGAAGAGGAATGAGGGAGAAAAAGATCCCATCAAGTTGTTTCTCGCAGAAGCCCTCGCGTAACAGAGGAACGAGATGTTGGAGATTTTTTCCCAAATCCTTCAATGATTACCGACAATAACGGGTGCGTCTTCATCAAACAATCACTTTGGAGACACTACTCCATTCAAGGTACAGGTTAATTTTGATATTCCCATATTTGAAGGTCAAATCAATGCAGATGCTTTGGAAAAATGGTTAAATTTTCTAGAAGGTTATTTATCTGTTCACAATTTTTTCGACAGAGAAAAGATCACCTTCGCGCTCTTTAAGGCTCTTCCCCATGTCAAATATTGGTGGGAAAATTACTGGGAGCGAAATTCCATAGAGGAATTTGGAATATTTGGGGCCAATCCGACTTGGGTTTTTTTAATGGATGCGGTCAAGGAGCAATATTACCCTGTGGGAAACTATGATGACCAATACATGACATGGACCACACTGCATCAAGAGAGGGGCCAAACAGTGTCGGAGTTCACAAATACCTTCCATAACTTGTGCACCTAGATGGGTATCAAAGACTCTGAGTGACATCTAGTTCTAAAATATTGCCGGGCTCTATACAAGTACATCCAAATTGAAATGGAGTTTCTGGACATATCATCACTGGGAGCCGCGTATTGATATGCTTCTTGACGATAAAAATCGCAACGAGGAATTTCACCCGCAAAGTATTGCTAAAGCCTATTATTTAAACTATGCTAATGATATATAATACTAGTAGGTGGGACCCCCTTGTAGACTGGAGGCTCGGAGATATTCATATCACACATTTTATGTTGTTTTGTTGCTTACAGGGTCTTATATGGTTAATTATGCAGTCTTGGTTTTGTTTTTTGATATAATGGCAGGTGGATAATGCATTTTATGTGATGATTCTGTTATTCTAAGCTCTAATTCTATGTTATGAGTGGCATATACTACAATTGTTACATTGATTATATCACCATGATTATTACCTGGCTACACCTGCACAAGACATATGTTAGCAAAAACATAAAACAAAAGAAATTGAAAGAGACTTATAACAAAAAATCCAAAAGAAAGGGACTATACTATGCAATGTTAAGAGGTTATGTGCAAATGAAATGAAAAAGAGTTAGTGTTAATCCTAACTAGCAATGGTTAGTGGCTATACGAATTATATTGAGTTATATAGGGCGCATTTGATATATGGTATGGTATGTTTTGGCAATGGTTAATGCATATTTTGGGTGGCGCATTTGGCAAGCAATATGTCACAAGTTTCAATGGTTGGAATTAATGGTATGGTTAATGGTATTGGTGATCGCTGGCTATCATGTAATTTGAAATTGAATGTGGAGGAAGATGGAAGCGACATGCAGTAAATGCATGTCACTCCATACTTCTCCCATCAGGCCGTCACCCTAGCATGGTTATTGTTCATTTGGTTTTGGCTGGTGGTTAAGCTATGAGATTCAAGCCTAGAAGGAACTGCTCGACCAACTCGCCCTTTTTAAAGCTATTGGTTACAGGTATGGTTCTTTTCGCCCATCCATGAATTTTTCTCTGTGTATGAAACAAATGATGGCTCAGTAATGTATTGGTTTGTGTTTTCCTGAGATTGGCAACTGTGTAAATGCGTGGGTCTTCTCTCTGGAACGACTGTGTGGTTATTCATTTTGCAAATGAAAGAATTGGTTTGTTGAAGTTATGATTTCGTTGGCTGTTCTGTGTGGTGAAAATTGTAATATCCCCAGGCAGAGCCACAATTGTAATTATGAATTGTAAACGTATTGGATAGGCTGGTGAGCCGAGTTATAATAAGCTAGGAGGCTTATGTGGTGATTAGGCCAGAGAGCCTAGATGCAAAGGCCAGTGAGCCTACTATTGTATATGTGTAAATGATCATATATTTAATATAATTACATCGCTACATGTAGACTGACCATAAAGAAAGAGTGATGGGGGAATAAGCTTCCATAAGGCTGGGTAAGGGAGAAGGGGCTGAAAGGTTGGAAAGAGGGGATAAGATTAGGGTCTTAAGTCCTTGAGAATAAAAATTTATTATTATTCCAAAAGCTATGTGAAAGACATGTTTTTATCCTAAGTTCATGGGAAAGGGAATAGGTGCGAAGTGGAACACATGCGACTGTAGGAAGACATGTGTCAACTTGGGTGCATGCAGTTATAGTTGGGAAATCCAGTACTGTTGGGGGGGTCCTGTGCATTCTTCCATCCACAGTCCGAACCCAAGACCTCCATCATCGACCATTGTGTTTTTTTCTCGGGTCACACACCCTAAAAAAACCCGTGGGGAAAATCGACAGACTGAGCTGTGTCTTCGAGAGAAGTTCGAGTTATCCTGTGTATATCCTCTATGAATTCCGTTTAGCTCTAGATCGACCTATGCATACCCTCACGCATCTCTGAAAATAGAAACCGTGAAGTCATCCTGTGTTGCCTTCTTGAGAAACTTGAGCACCCCGTATTTGTTTGTGCCGTGTGTGTCATAACTGTTGGTTATTGTGGACATGCAGTTCCTCAAATGATTGTGGTTTATTGTCATCATATGTTCCTTGCTGACCCTTGTGGTTGTCCTCCTTGTGATGGAGTTGAGTTGAAGAGGTAGGTTGTGAGGCCTGTGAGCAGCTCTCTCCAGGTGAGAGAGTTCGTTGGGAAGTGGTTTTCTCCTAGAGAGACTCCAACACCAGCTATGGAGCTTTGAGAATTCTTGATCTGTCCTATTGCCGAGACCTTGAGAGGGAAGTGGGGCAGCCAATGGACTGTGGAACAATGAAGGTGCATATTCTCGGGGTGGAACAAGCATGTGGGGAATGAGAGTCCATGAGTAGTGGGCATAAGAAGGCTCTTAGAGATAATCCTTCCAGTTGCACTGTGCAGTTTCCTATAACCTCAGCCTAGTCTAGGATTTCCTTGCCCTGGGTGGAGCTTAGTCCCAGCTCGGGGGTGACCCACTGCTGAGCGTGATGAACAACGTGGTCTATGGATGAGAGGTTCGTGGAAGGTCTACGCGTAGTTGGTGGTGTTACTCCAATTGAAAAGATAAGTATCATTACTGTGCTTAATTTATATGTTATGCATGTTTGTGATGCTTGAATGTTATCATGTATTCCATTGCGTATATGAATTACTGTTAGTTCCATTGATTTTGTAAGGTAGAAGTAATTCTGTGTTTATTGTGATTAAGTGTTTTAAATTCATTAAAATGCATGTCATATATATGTGAATGTTCCACGTAGTAGTGTTAACCGACCAGTGGATGGCCGAGGATGTTACAAAATGGTATCAGAGCATGGTTTCAACACTGAGCCTGGATGGGCTATGTTAGTGGTAGTTGAAGAAAAAGTTTCAGAAAATAATTGTTGTCGGAATGGGCAAAATTCAAGTTCAGAGCCTGTTGGGGACCTATAATCATTGGTAACTCGATTCTTCGACTATTGATTTGGCGTTTCTCTCGTGATGACGAAGTCTGGCTCGGTTGATCCCGTTTCTCCCCTCCATTCATTTCGCTCACTCCCCCATCACCCTACTACATCCTTCATCCACGCTGCGCCCTCACTCCCTTGTCCTTTTGCCCCGTTGACTACCTCTCGCCCATCACCCATCCATGAGTAATCAAACTTAGGATAAACGCAAAGAACAATAAGTTAATTAGATTAAATAATAATGTTAATATAGTTAGAATTGGTTAAAATAGCTGATAACTAACTAGTTAATAATTAATTAATTATTAATTATCTAAGTTAGTAATTAAGTTAGAGTTTGATTAATTTAAATTAATTAAAAAACAATATAAAAATACATATATTAAACATTAAATAAAACAAAATATATAACAAAAAATAATAATAAAACAAATATAAAAAACAAAATATAAAACAAAACATATAAAACAAAAAACAAAAAACAAAACAAAAACTCAATAAAGAAATAATAAAACATATAATTTAAAACACAAAGTAAAAAATACACTACCCTAAGTTTACCCCCGTACATATATCATATCCCAAACGAATTAAATCAACGGATGTGAATTATTCCGGACCCCCCCTCGCCATACGGAGTTTAACGAGAGGGGGGGGTCCGGAATGGAATGGTAGTTTCAATTAAACCACCATTGGACACTTGTCAGCACCATATGCCAGCGGACCCCCCCTAAAACCAATTACCACTTCAAGGGGGTCGGGAATACCACCCATCCCGAAAAACTACTTTTCTCATTTTTTCACCTATTTTCGCCTATTCAGCATGTCTTCGTCCGAGGCCGTTTTTGGGAAAATGAAAACGAATTTTAAGAAACTGAGAGAGATTTTTATCCGCAACAGGATGAAGAAAAAAAACCTCTCTCAGTTGTTTCACAGGTGCCACTAGAAGGGAGAATCAAATCCATCTTCGAGGCCCTTTTTTCCATATTTTCACTTTTCCGTTACAGTTCTGATTTTACGGGAGCTGTTACGGCCAGCTAGAGGCGAATTTGGAGAACCCGAAGGAGGTTTTTGTCCATCACATTCCCATATACAATAAAATCCTTCATTATTTTCCTAGGTGTCATCGTTGAAGAGAAACAAACGTCTGTTCGGACCCCTTTTTCGCAGAAAACCGGTCCATCTTTCATGGCGGACAGTTCCAGATTTTGTGGGATTTGTGGCTATTTTTGGCTGAGGCGGTTAAAACCGAATCACACAACTTGATGGGGAGACCTCTCCTATTTATAGAGATGATTTTTAATGTAAAAGGGTTGATCAGTCGAGGACCATGATTTAAAATGTTTGTAAAACAGCTCGCTGAGCTTTCTGTGTTTTTTCATCAATTCAATGAGACAGTGCTATGCTGCAGGATTCTTGTGACTATTTCGACTGGGGATGTGCATCCCTCTGTGTTAATTTGTTTCTCTGTTATCATAATTAATGTCTTCCTCTGAATTATTCCAAGAATATTAAGAACATAATTGGTTTTAATGCACCCTCTGTCTCTGGCTTGGTATAGTTTTTTATGTTTTCCACTGAAGATTAAACTCATAATTCTTAGTTGCTCTGTGTTTAATTGGATTTCTTGACCTGTTTTGTCTCACCCATTTCATTTAAATTAAAGGATCCAGTGAGTTGTCTACCTTGCCCTGCAAATATTAGCCTGTTGACATGGATTTTTGATCATTCGTTGTAGTGACTCCATAGCCCATGGTTTCTTTTCTCTGCCCATACCCAATTCCTAAAAACAAATCCTATGTTCTGTGTAGCTAGCCTAATATTCTCTTCAATCAAAGTTATATCAGACAGAGAGATCCCTCTCTGAGTCTTGGAGGGCTAGATCCAAGACTCGAAGTGGTTTTGATGTTTCCTCTGTGACTGCCATCACAGCCTTGGGAGAATTATAGAGTGCTAACAGAGCCAAGGTTTCAAACATTGATCCTGAATGGGCTGGATAAGTGGTCATTGGACCCAAGGTTTCAAGAGGAAATTGTGTCTCGAGGACCAATTTTGAACCTCAAAACCTTCCTGAGTGCCAAGAAGTTACCTTGTTCATGTTACGAAGATCAAGAGAAGTCGCGGTGTCGTAAAACCATGATAGAAGTGGTATTGGGCCACAGAGTAACGTGGAACTTAAGATCTGTTCAGGAGAAGGAGAATCCTTCACGAGCGTTAGATCTGGTAATGTTACAAGGCAGTTAGCCGTGAATTCGTTTGGAAATCGGTAGAGTAACATAGTCTGTTCTGCACCGTAGGATCTATTCGAAAGGAAGGGAAATCCCTTATGACCGTCAGATCTGGGGAAGGTGCAGAAGAGTTAACCCAGAACCCCTTTGGACTTCGCGACTTCAGTGAAGTCTGATGTACAAAATTTTGAAGCCCGAAGCTCCAAAGTCCTAGAGGAAATATACACCGTAGATCTGGGAAAAAGCTTACCGTTAGATCAAACCAAGAGTGGAAGGTAAAGTGCATGGTGAAGTGCGGATAGGAACCATCGGGTCTACGCGCGAGTGGTTGTGAGCCGTTAGATCTCATGACAAATCATAACTTCGGAGTTCGAAAATCGAAAGAAGTGGGATGTGCTGATGCAAAAACTTCAGAAACCCGAAGTTCTGAAGGAAAAAGGAGAAATGTGGTAGGGCAGGATGATGTCGTCAGGGGTTACGTGGACCTTCCTAGGCATTCCACGTGTCGCCGCCTGAGATGGTGACATCTGTACTATGTGGACCTGAAGGGTAAAGAAGTCTGAAAATTCAGAATTCAGGAGTTTGGAAGGAAGCAAGCACGGAAATCTGAATTTATGAAGATCCAAGGTCCGAAGTCCTGAAGCTCTGAAGTTCTGAAATCTCGGAGCTCTGATGCCTGAAGTTACACAATGGGTATCAACTATTGGATGTTGGGTAGTCATGGGCCGTCAATCCACCTTACTTCGTGAGTTCGTTAATTCAGAAATCTGAGAGACTGTTGAGATGTACTTTGAAGACTTATGAAACCTGAAGTTTCAAGTAAGCGCCCAACTATTACCACTTGGTCATAGCCGTGGTCCCATGCGAGTTAAGGAATCAAGGAAAACGGGGGCTACTGCCCGAAAATTGTGTTAAAGAAGGGGAAAGGGGTTAGGAAGGAAGCCTGTGGGTTTCGGCTGGTTCGAACCCGCATCAAAAGAATACTGAAGACCTGGGAAATTTATGATAGGGTCCAGCAAAGATCTAAGAGACATTAGCTCAGAGAAAAGAGATCGTTGCACAAGAAGTGCATCGTATAAGAAGCACAAGTTTTAAAGGATCATAACTTTTTGCTCAAGGCTCAAAATTGAGCAAGGAAATTGTGATTGGGAAGGTCTCGGAAAGAGGATTTCAGATGTAATGGTTACATTAAAACATAAGAAGTGCTAGAGATTTCTTCAGATAGAAGAAAGAAGGAAGAAGGAGAGGGAAAATTATTTATTCTACATCTGAGATTTTTCATAAGTCATTGGATCAGATGTTGGGTTTGATAAGCAGCATGGAAACCCCAAATGGGATTCTTTTTTGGGGAAGACAATCTAGGTGAAAATCCTTGCACATCAAATGTGAATACTAGGTGGAGAATTCCATTTGCAATACATGATAATACATGAACCATAAGTTCGTATGGAGACACAAAGAATGGGAACAAGGAAGGAAGGTTTTATGGAATTATGATTCGTTCATGCAGTAAATGAATCAGAGGAATCCAAATAATAATGGAATGCTGAAAATTAATATCAGCATAATATGTGATGGAAAGTATGCAAAGTAGACAAGGAAAAACTCTTGTATGGAGTCAAGTCCATGAACATCCTAAGATAATGGAAGAAGAAATCATGAGATAGATATCTAGCTAATAGGAATGCATGTCAACACTCCAGGGAGGAAAGCTAGAATAGTAGAGGATTGTGGATGCACTCCAAGGGTCTGAAGGTATTTCCACAAGAGTGTGGAGATATCAAGTCAAATAATTTAAAAATGGAATGAATTCTAAAGATAAATCAATATAAGAATGCTTTGATCCAATTTTATGGTGTATCATGGTTGTTGTATGTATCAATTGAATGAATTTATGTAAGGAGTGCGTCGAGATATTCTGGGTTTACCTCAGAAAGATCATAAGAGATACAATGAAACTTATACCAACATAAGTGCAAGGGTATCACAGAGTCGTGCAAGGTGTGCGCAGGCCAAGTTAAGTCTTAGACTTATCCAACCCAAGGGAAGGAGTTGAAGAACTTTTGTTGCGAGGAGTGCACAGAGTTGGAGTTCCATATAGCCAGGGGTTATTGTGAAGGCCACAAGGAGTACGAGAAAGATTATTGAGAATCCTTGAGTTGCAGTGAGAATCAAGCTCATGAAGGATAGAGTTTTCAAATGTTTAGAGGAAAAACGAGGGTCGAAGTCACCTCATGGAAAATAAGTTCAGAAGGGATGACGTAGAGTTGGACAGAAGAAACCTGTTAAGAATCTCAACGGACGATAGAGATCCCTGGAGGAGAGAGGTGCTGACAGTTGTGCGCCATTAGATCCAGTGGGGTCACGAGGAAGATAAGAGCCGTGAGTCATTTAACACTTTGAAGCTCGGGAGGAATAGTTTGGGCCATTGGCCTGAAAGCAGATCTAACCGTCGATCTCCTTCGTTGGGGAGAAGGTTTCGGGTATCAGAAGGAGGGATGTGAGTAGTCTTATGACATCGTAAAGTGTGAAGTCCCAAAGCGCGTGGGATTTGGACCCTAGGTCATAGCTGGAGGTCACCTTGTCAAAGGTCAAAGGAACGAAGCTAGCACTCGCTTGGCTCTTCATTCGGATTTTGGGGATCGGGAGAGTCGGGGTTGAATCGCAACAAAACACCCGAAGTCTGAGATCGTGAAGTGCCTTTTGGATAGGCATGTGGTCATAGTTGGTGGTCACATAGAGGAAGCTTGTTCTCACCGCTAGTTCGCGTAAGGACTTGTGGATTTCTTTCATGGAGGTTCTAGTAGGGACCCAAAGAGATGCTCCAACTCTTAGGGTTTGAAGATCCATTGACCGAGAGGTCAGGAGACCCCACTGAGGCGGGGGCACTGCGTCAAAAGTGCTCAAGACAAAAATAGGCATGTACGGTGACTACAATGAGAGAACAAGAAGATTCAGGAATCCAAGAAGAATTGAAGACTTCTGGGATCAACAAGGAAACTTTTTTAGGGAGAAAAAAGTTGCTGCAATTTCTATGGCAACAAGTATGTTATGGCTTGTTGGGTCAACCAAAGGAAAGAATGCTTGCATGTTTGCAAGTGTTGTTGGTGATGTTGTTGCATAAGGAGGGAAGAAACAAAGAATGAAGTGTTGGTTATAAGTTTGATAAAAGAAGCATGAAATCTTCTACTACCATCAGACATTCAGGTAGTATAAAATTTATTAATGGTAGTCATGCAGGTATGCGTTTTTTTATTACTCTTTTTGCATAATTGCTGAAAGGAAATTTAGATAAGAACTTCCTCAGCTAGAGTTATTTTATAAAATCACATGATTATATTATTGAATGCATACCACTGGATGTGGTAAAGGCTGGAGGCCTATATTAATTCAAATCTTTTTAGCTTCTGAATCCACACACTAACATAGTAGAATGTCATGTTAGTTTCATTATGGGGTAATAACCAAAGAATTAAAAGATGAGAACTTGTTATAGGAATGAATGCCAGTAAGCTAGTCATGTATGAGACTAGGACATGGTTGGATATGGCAAGGTATGGATATGTAAAGGTTATGAGACACACAGGTACTAAAAGCTTCCTACCTTTAAATAAAACTTGGACTACAACCTTTTTTCTAACACTAATGAACACCGCATAATTATATTCTTGGTGTAGTGTTCGGGTCGAAAAGGAATGCATCCAATTAATTGGGAAGACAATAGGAAGTGTGTGGAGAATATGTCAACACATTGGTAACAATTCCAACTTATGGATGGTGAGATACATGACTGAGATAAAGAGCATTATGTAATTCAATGCAAGGTGCACTGAATAAGTATGCATTGAGAATTGCACTCATGCATAGTAAGTGATAGAATTGTATACTAAATGCAATGGTTGAATATGTTTTGTAAGTACGTGCATATATATTATTGCATGGAAATAATTGTTACTAGCAGCTAAAATGTTGTTAACTCATGAAGTTGAGGACATTTCAGGGAGGTGTTAGACATTGCAACAGGAAAGTTGCAAGTCAAGTAGTCACATGACCATTGACTACAAGAAATTTTCTTGTTCAGAAAAAGAAGTAATGAACTTACAGATATTACTGTAAACATGCATATGCATATAATGACGAGTCATTCTATTTTATTAAATTATTTGGTAATTATGATTGAATTACTAGATGTAGACAATTCTACTGTACATATTACAATTGAACTATGATGTACATGAAATACTGACAATTGTTGGTAGTATGCAAGATGAAGCCTTGCAGGAAAATGGTATGAAGTTTGGTGCTTGTGGAAACCACAAGGAAGGTTGCAATCCTAATATGGCACAACCAAGAAGAATTATGAAATTGAATTTCATGTTTTGGGGAAAAATTTGAATTCCTTTTTGAACTAAGTTGGAGTTCCTAAATGAATTCTCTTATGTTCTCTCATGATAATTTCATGTGGGCAATGCAGATGAGATGATGTTAATTAAAGTGGAATGTTGACTACAAAGAGTAGCTTGGGGAAGATGTTGATTGGAGACCTCTGAGGGAAGTTGGAACTCCTCGAGTCATGATGCTCTAAGATTTCCGGTCCGACCTGTTGCTGAATCTCAAGGAAAGGGAGGTGTAACAACCGATGAACTGTGTGACGGTTAAGGTGCACACTCCTGGGGTGGGACATGCATGTGGGGAAGAGAGACCGTTGGTTGGAGTGTTGCTGGGGTTTGGTACCTTGGCCTAGACCATGTTGATATGGAAGTCTTCTCAATCAAAAGATAAGTATCAATTCTCTATTCAATGTATGCTATGTATCTTGTAATTCATATACAGGTTATAATGCTATTAGAATTGCCTGTATATATATTGCATGTATGTTCTAATGTTACTTCCGAATGAATAGGTGTACGAGCAGAGTGTTTACGTCTATGGAGTCATAGCACTGCTGAGAGTTTATCAATGGATGGAACATCGTGGATCTACGACCATTCGGTGCTTTCAATTAGGTTTAATTGAAGCAAGTAACAAGGAACAATAAGTTGAATGCTTCCTAAAGCAACTCCATGGGATAGAGAAATTGAGTTTCAGCTGCGATATGGACACCAAAATTGGTGCTTGAAAGTAGAGCACCAGCTGGATAATGGACTTCCAATAGCTAAATCTTGGAGCTTTTTGAAGAATTTTTGAATTATATATGTATAAAAAAGTTGCACTGAGGACAGTGAAAAAATAAGGGGAGGGGATTGTAATATCCCCAACCAAAGCCCCAGTTGTAATTATGAATTGTAAATGTATTGGATAGGCTAGTGAGCCAAATTATAATAAGCTAGGAGGCTTATGTGGTGATTAGGCTAGATAGCCTAGATGCAAAGGCCACTGAGCCTACTATTGTATATGTGTAAATGCTCATATATTTAATATAATTACATCGTTGCGTGTAAATCGACCACGAAAAAAGAGTGATGGGGGACTAAGCTTCCACAAGGCTAGGTAAGGGAGAAGGGGAAGAAAGGTTGGAAAGAGGGGCTAAGCTTAGGGGCTTAAGTCCTTGAGAATAATAATTTATTATTATTCCAAAAGCTGTGTGAAAGCCACGTTTTTATCCTAAGTTCATGGGAAAGGGAACAGGTGCGAAGTGGAATGCATGCGGCTGTAGGAAGACAGGTGTCGACCCAAGCACATGTAGTTATAGTTGGGAAAGCCAGTACTATTGGGGGGCTCCTGTCAATTCTTCCATCCACAGTCTAAACCCGAGACCTCCATCATCGAACATTGTGTTTTGTTCTTTGGTCACGAACCTTGAAAACCCATGGGGAAAACCGACAGACTGAGCCGTGTATCCGGGAAAAGTTTGAGTTATCCCATGTGTATCCTCTGTGAATTCCATTTATCTTTGGATCGACCTATGCATGCCCTCACATCTTTGAAAACAGAAATTGTGAAGTCGTCCTGTGTTGCCTTCCTGAGAAACCCGAGCACCCCGTATTTGTTTGTAACGTGTGTGTCATAACTGTTGGTTGTTGTGGCCATGCAGTTCCTCGACTGAGTGTGGTTTGCTGCCATCATTTGTTCCTTGCCAACCCTTGTGGTTGTCCTCCTTGTGCTGGAGCTGAGTTGAAGAGGCAGGTTGTCAGGCCTGTGAGCAACTCTCTCCAGGTGAAAGAGTTCGTTGGGAAGTGGTTTTCTCCTAGAGAGATTCCAACACCAGCTACAGAGTTCTGAGAATTCTTGATCCGACCTGTTGTCGAGACCCTGAGAGGGAAGTGGAGCATTTGATGGACTGTGGAACAATGAAGGTGCATATTCCTGGGGTGGAACATGCATGCGGGGAATGAGAGTCTGTGAGTAGTGGGCGTAATTCCATTGCGTATATGAATTACTATTAGTTCCATTGATTCTGTATGGTAGCAGTAATTCTATGTTTATTTTGATTAAGTGTTTTAAATTCATTAAAATGCATGTCATATATATGTGAATGTTCCGCGTAGTAGCGTTAACCGACCAGTGGATGGTCGGGGATGTTACAAAAACTGTGATGGATCTCTATTGTTTTAAGAAGTTATGGGTATTTGGTTGGAGGGTTTCACTCTATTTAGCTTTGCTGGCCGCTTCCTCACAGTTATGGTAACCATGTCCGGTTGTATTTAGGTTTCTATGGGGTTGTTGTATATGTTTTCGAACTACCTTTTGGTCACTATGTATCTTCAAGAGCCATGGCTGTGGGTTATTCACCTGGTAGTGGGATTATTTTTGTGGTATTGGCATCAACAAAGTTGGTTATTGGGTGGCCACTATGCCAAGATGTATGCTTTATGGTTGTTGGTGGTACCTCGGGTCTGCATTCCCATTGACATTGTTATAAATTGGTTCGGATATTGAGAAAGGCCCGGGGGGTATGCCTTTGTGTGTTTTTTATATTTTTTACTGTCCAGTGAGCAATTGTTTCTCCTCTGCATCGTTTCCTACTCTACTCGGTGTTGAACTGTCACACTATTACACAAACTGAGAGTTATAAAAAGCATGTGGTTCCACCGTGCTTGTTTCAAATGGTCTCTTCCTATTGTTGATATGTTCGACCTCCATTCTCTCTGTTCTTTGATGACTGAGCAAACTCTTGATTACTTCGTGTGTTCATTGTTACAGAGCCCGATTTTGATAACCCCAAATATTCACACTCTTGTTGGGTATCTTGTTGACTGTCATAGATTGGTTGGGTGGTTATGATAGTTTCTTTGAGTATTATCTCGTCTCTGTTTGATTGAGTTGAAAGTTGTGATTGGGGATGAGAATTGATACACAACTAAGGGATTCTCTCTTTTCGTTATGATAGTTTCGTTGAAAAACTAGCTTGGTTTTATTGATTAGTTTGGTGGATTGGAATCAGTGATAATGTGCAACCAATGGCTGTCTCTTTTCGTTATGCATTTGATCGTTGTGTTCATACATCTTGATGTCAATTGCAAAATGGTGATTGATGTATGTTTCACTAGTCTCAATCAAGATCATGACAATTTCTGGAAATTGATGATTGCGATTTCATTGTTTACTGTGTATGGGTTATGGAGACATCGTGCATTGTTTTATTTAATTGCACCATCAAAAATTAAGCTCGGGTTTTGTATTATGGTTTCATTGCAAGTTTTATTGGTTAATATTAGAATGAAATCGGGCAAGTTTTAAAAAGTATGTTCAACTTGGGAAAAGACCTGTGTCTATGTTTAATTTGGGCAATTGCGAATTATGGGCAGCGGTTGGTATTTTATAGAAATATATACTATTCAAAGATGAAGCAACATGGCTATGTGTTTCTTTTGATTTTGTTTTAAATAAAAAAGGAAAAGAAATGAAAGGAAACAAGTATTCTCTTAACAAGACTGTTGAAAGGCATAGTGATTCTGAGTATGACTATAGACTGTGTTAATTGAGGAAGTTTGAAGAATTGGATGTGGGACAATGAACAATTTTGACAAACAGGAAAATTGTTAATTGGTATTGGTATCCTTGTATTGAATACATAATTGTTTTTATGGATTACTTAATTAGTTTTATGAACAATATTCATTCTTTTCCTTACCATTCTTTCACTTTTCGCACATTACAACTCCCCTCGCCTTCCCATATTCACTATCCACTCCCTGTTCTTAAAATTTAATTATAGTTAAGATAGATTTTGTATTATGACAGTTAACGGATCACAGATGAATGAATTACAATGATGTATTCTTTTGATTTACGATACAGTTGATTGTTTGATGATTTGTTGAACAGTAATTATGATATGTTCCCCCTCATTTTAACACTTTTCGCTCAATACAAACCCTCACATATCCTAGAACCCTTATTCACCCCCTGCTCATTGACAAGTATTAAACGATTTGTATGCATTGGATTGCATGAGTTTGATGTGTTGTTGAGCCAAACTTTGTTTCATATTTAAAAGAGATGTCATGTATGGTTATTGAAGAAACTATTTGCTAATCAATAATGCATACATGAATGAGATTTTTCAACAGAGGTAGCCATGGCTGGGGTAACAGAGGAAGAGGAAATTGGAACAGGGGCCCTAGAAGGCCAAGGTTATCTATACATTTTGATGCAGACTCGAAAGAGTTGGGCCAACTATTTCAAGATGTATTTTTTAACTAGATTGGGCAAGGAGTGGTCCAAACTAGGCCAGAAAGGCCTCCCTTCCAAGCCCCACATGTCCCTGGTATCCCAGTTCCCTCTCATGTCTCACTGCAACCTGAAGTCCCTGAAAACGAAGGACGGAAAGAGATTGTCCACCCGACAGTCTCCCAACATCGTGGCTGGCCTAACTTATCTCTACCTACTCCTCCACATGTTAATCAAATTTTCCAAGCTGCCCCTGTCCACTCACCAGTATAGTCTTCCCATGCAAGCAAAATCTTAAAAACCGAGGCCCACCATGCTCCTGACAAAGGAAAAGTCGTTGTTGCCCCCTCCTCACCCTCAAATGAATCCGTTAAATCCGTGTCCTCCCACATGCATTTGAGAGATTATTTCTCTCATGTGATCAGTGAGATTAGGCCTAAAGACTCCACGCAACCTAAGGAAAATTCAGAGAGATCAAAGGGTGACAACAACAACAAGGGAAAGATTGCCTCCTAGAGTGGAAAATATGGGTTTTAAGTGTTTTTATTTATTGATTGTTGAGAACATTTGACTTCTGAAATTTTAGACAAAACACTATTTTTTGGATATATGGATAATATATTTTTGGAAATAATTTCAATTGTCATTGATATAAATTGTTAAATTGTGAGAGTGATGATGGGAGTCACAAGAAGGGATATTTTGATTGATTAACTAGTTGTGTTATGTTTGTTAAAGAACTAAAGGGAGTCACAAGGGATCCCACCTACTAGTTATTATTTATTAAAAACCCTTATTATGATTTTATTACTTTTCCCCATTAACTAAAAAGTTGGTTGAGTTTTAGTTAAATTAACTAAAGAAGTAGTTCAACTACTTCAATTAATTCTAATTTCCTAAAGGCAAAGGAGAATAGAAGGACAAACATACTAAGGTCTTCTCTTTGAGTTTTGTTGAGATAATTCAATTTTCATTCATTATTTAATTCATTGAAAGCTTAATTCTCTTTTATGATAGTAGGGTCCTATTGTAGACAATAAGATTCAGGGCTTAATTACATCATTTAGACACTTGTTTTTCAGAGGTGTTGATCTATCTTTGATAGTCTGTGTAGACTTGTCTATTTGTGAATTAAATTTCATGACTGACAAAGGCTATTGTGCAGAGTCGAGTGGGAAGCAATCTGTGGCAAGTTGATCCAGTTTTTAAATTTCAGTTTTTTACTTTTTGTCAGAAGTCCTTTTGTATCGTTTTCATCAGGGACATATACTTTTGACTTTGGTCCAAACTTCCTCAGAGAATTTTGTAAAGAGATCGATTATTTTGATAAATTGGAATGGAATAAACGATTGCTTTATGTCTCATCTGTTTCTATTATTGACTTGGTGTTTTTACTTCTGTCTCTATATTTATTTCATCATATTTATATTCATAAAATTACATAAATAATGAATTTTCCAGCAAACTTTCATTTATAAAAAAAAACTAGCCTAAGCACTTGTAATAAATACTTGTGAATTAGGAAACAATTTTTGATGGCTATAAACATAGGGTGATATTCCCGTCTATATTGCTTTAGCCAGGTAAGATCTGAAAATGCTTGAGTAAGATCATTTCATATATTTTCCTCAACAATGTTGTCAAAATATAGAAGAAATTAAAAAAACAGAACAAGTGGGAATGTGGGTCTGCAAATCCGCAACAACCAAAGTATGGTAAAGGAAGCCCTAACTCACAGAACAGTCAACCTCAAGACAACCAGTCCAAGCCATAGGAAAATAAGAGAAACGAGAAGACGAAGAAGGACATTGGGAAGTGGTGTGACTTCCACAAAATCCCTTGGCACAACACCGATGAATGTCGCGCGGAAAATTCATTAGTAGCCAAGCTCAAAGAAACAAAGCTGAGCCCCGAATTGGACTCTGATTCAGAAAACAATAAAAGGCGAAAAATCATTGATGCAGAACTCACATCTATTTTTGTGACCACAACAATCCAACCGGAAGAACCAGAGGATCCTGAGGAGGGGGAGCACCTTTTCCATTCACAGATGTGGGTGAAGGGGACCTCGTTGCTTTTATTGTTGACATCAAAAGACAAAAGAACCTCATCTTGACAGAGGTCTTCAAGCATTTGGATCTGCCGACAACACCACACCCGCAACCATACACCATCAGATGGTTCCGCCGGGGACGAGATCTTCGTGTCAGCTAGTAGTGTCTCCTATCATACAACATCAAGCCCTTCAAGGATGAGGTACTATGTGATGTTTCCCACTGGAATTATGTGATGTTATGCTAGTCCAACCATATATATGGAGTCACCATGTTGTGTATGAGTATCGAACCTGTTGTTATTGGATAAATCGGTAGGTGCAGACACTAACTGATCTCCCTAGATCCACCTGGATCTAGAACAAAACAGGACATGACATGACTCTTTCTCTAAGTTGCATTCATTGAATCTACTACCGAGAAGGAATGAGTGACATACCTTTATATTGCTTCCTTAGGTCTCTGTTGTTCCTACTTCGCTCCGGTGCTCTTGTGAAATCAGGTCCAAGACAACACAAACCAACCAAAGTGAAGATAACAAAATATATTCAATGTCAACCTATGCATATGATCAAGGAGTTATGCAATAAAATAAGAGTGATTTTATGGGAAAGGGACATG
>SNQJ01S0033442.1:61492-85864 GCA_010110895.2 Picea sitchensis | reverse complement strand
AAAAAAAAGGTGAGAATACATCACACTAGATTATAAAAGAGAAATGGGGTGATTTCATTTAAAAGGTTAGGTTTTATGCGAAAGATTGCTGGTTGAACATGTGGGTTTAATAGTAGGAATTAGAAGTTGTACATATTGTTTAATATTTGGTTTATTATAATGAGGTTTGAAAGATAAAATAAAAATGAATAACTTATAAACAGTATGTTAACTATGCATCAAAATTTATATTAATAAAAAAAAATATGTTAAACATTATATGCTTAATTTTTCAATAAAGTGGTGTGTAAAAAAAAACCGGTGGTTGAACGTTACTTGCTTAATTCTTCAGTAAAGTGGCATGGGTAGCCAACTTTCAACTTTTCAATTATTCTTATTCTTTGCCACTTTCCTTGTCGTGAGCTTTTCCACTTACACGCATTCAAATACCACATATTTTTCATGTCCCTTGCTTGGTAGATGTTTGCCTTTATTTTCAAACCTAATTAAATTTAAGAAACCTATGTACAGCTCCACTGATTTTGTTTAGATTTTTAATAATATACCTACTTATAAATACTTGTTTTAATAAATTTACCTAAAATTCAAAGTTATTTTGTTTTTGGATTTCTAATTTTAAGCGAAAGAAAACAAAACCTCAAAATTTCTTATAGGTTTTTTATAGATTTTTCCACTTATGTTATGATGGATCTAAAAATTAGAAAATATGAGAAAAGACATTATATACAACACAATTCAATTTTTATTTTATAAATAAATGGAGATTACATATATAATCCATATCACCAATTCCTAAATTCCTAACAATCTAGATAAAAAAAATGAATCTGATTAGCTAAAAATAATTAACCTAGAATTGACAGTTAATTACAACAGCATTATCTCTAACACTAACAACAAGATTCCTATTTCTGTTTTCAAAGAATACGATTATCTGAGTCTCTGATAATAAAATAGTGTCGACAACAGTCTGCCTGCTTTATACGTCGAAAATTCGAAGTTATTTGCGAATCAAAGGAAATGGCAGATTCGGAAAATTGGCAGACAGCACTAAGCACGCCCTTAACTTGTGCAGCAATATATTATCATCACGCTGCAAATACTTTCCCTGCTGAGCATTATATAAATATCACCCTGCAATATTGCGGTTAGTTCGATGGTAGTTTACTGAGTGAGTGCTTTGAACTTTAAGGTCTGGCCCGATTCTTCGAGTGAACAGTCCTGTGATATCAAACACCATAAGCTCTTTTTCCTCAGAAACACCATAATGTTACAATAACGACGAATTTGCAATTAGTAGTACCACTGACAAATACGCCCCACCCCGAGGTTTTTCTGGAAAAGAAAAGCGAGAAATATATTATCATCACCCTACAAAAAAAAAGTCATTGCTTTCTGTTCACTTCTCTGTGGCTTGTCATAGAAGCAATTGAAAACGCACGATTGTGACGAGCACCATGAGCTAACTAGAACAGGCTGTATAACAATATTTATTAGGTGGCGATGACTGTTTATTTTGTGCTTGGTCCAGTTGAATCGCATTTATCCAGGCTCATTCGGATAGCTGTATAAGTATAGAAAGGTTGCAGATGTTGGCCGTGGTCTAGCTGTGAGCTGGTCTGAGTTTAATGTTTCTGGCTATGGTCTAGAATCAGATTGGCCAAATTTACCAGCCCATGTTTGATACTCAGCCAATTCCTATAGGATCCACTCGAGAATCCCTGAAGTCCCCGGAGTTTTGATCCAGGACAGCGCTTAAACATGGAGATACAACAGTGGCTCATTTTCTTTTTCACGATCCTCTTCGTGATCAGTCTGTTTTTCTTCTCTGTACTCTGTTTGTTTACATCTGAGAAGTAAATTGTCGAATCAAGAGATTCTGAATTGTTGGGCTTCTAAATAATCAAAATTTTGCGTGCAGGAAATGTAGAAAGTGCAAATCCAAGCATTATGTTTGTGTTCGGAGACTCTTATGCCGATACTGGAAATCATAATAAGTCTATGGCCTCGTGGCGACCTCCATATGGGACAAGCTTTCCTGGAAAACCTTCGGGGCGTTACTCTGACGGAAGACTGCTAACTGACTTCGTAGGTATTTTCTTATAATCTGCCAACACAATCATGAATCCTGGAATTAGGTTTTCCACAAATTTGTTCATGAAGCTCTGAAATCCGTGGTTATGAAATGCAGCTTCCTATTTCAACATCACTTCTCCTGTACCCTACGAGCTTCGGAATTATTATTATCGAAACTTGATGGTCTATGGCATTAATTTTGCATATGGAGGGACTGGAGTATTTGATACTTCGAATAGGTTGCCCAACCTCACTGCTCAGATTAACCAGCTACAACAATTGGTTCAGGAAGGATCATACTCTCTGCAAGAGCTATCCTCTTCTCTAGTATTAGTTTCTGTTGCAGGGAATGACTACGCTTTCTATATTAGGTCAAATAGAAGCTACAAGGTAAAGGAAAGTTACCGATTATCTTGATTACATCGAATATAAACATTTTTAGTTTTCACCCATTCAATGAGTTTTATGAATCCCGGTGGCTGCAGAGCATCCGTTCATTTGTTAAGCTAGTGATCAAACAGCTTTCATTGGACTTGGTACGCTTGTACAAGCTGGGGATCCGGAAGGTCGCAGTTTCCTCTTTGGAACCGTTGGGATGCTTGCCACTTGCTACAGTCGATTATTCTTACAAAGGTTGCAACGAAACATCAAACAAAGTGGCTGTGTTCCACAATTTACTATTACAGAAAGCCGTTGGGAGAATTAGAAAGAACCTCGCTGGATTAAGCTTGGTGGTTCTGGACCAGTACTCCTCTTTCATGTCGATTCTGTTGCATCCACAGCAGTACGGTAATTCTTTTTTTTTCTAGGCTTTTCATCTTTTATTCTGTGTAGTAATCTGAAAATCTCCCTGTTGATCGATGGAAGAACTTCTCTGTGCAGGCAACTTCAAGAAGCCAGTTCTGAAACCATGTTGCACCGGTAAAACGAAGCTCGATTACTGTGGCAGCGTAGATAATGAAGGGAACGCTTTGTATAACCTCTGCACCGATCCAAGCTCGGCTTTCTTTTGGGATATCGTGCACCCTACCCAGGCAGCTTGGCATGCATTGATGACAAGCTTTGTGCCCTCTCTGAATTCTCTTCAAGAGTAATCGTACCATTTGTTTAAGTTTTAATATGTAGAGATTGTAGAATATTGAATCGGAACTCGTCCAATTTCATTGGTGAGAACTGAGAACTTGTTGAATGGTGGACTTTAAGATTTAACGTGTAGTGTATCTTAATTTTAAATATGAAGTTTTTAAATAAATTTTTTATTTAACTGTTTTATGTATTGGGTTTTTTTTCTGTGATATAAATATGTATAAAATTATTTTTTTCTATTTAAAAATTATAAATGTAAAAATGGATTTAGTTTTTGGAAAAAAAAATTACTATTAAAATTATATACAATTAGCTACTTAAATCTATAAATTTAACAATTTATAATCGAATTTTTAACAAAATTAAACAGAAAATATCCTAATAAAACAATCAAAACTTAAAACAATTAAACTACAATTTTAAGGAGTCACTAAATGATAAGGTCAAACTATTAACTATTAGCTAGTAGAAAGGTGCCATTGTCTTGTGGCCATTTTTTGGGGGAGGGGGTTCGGTGTGGAGCAACATTTGATTAAGGAAACACAATCATTTTTTAAGTTAGGGTTTGGTGAGATCTAATGGACTTATGACTTTGGATAAATTTGGTTGGTTTAATTTAAAAAGTCATGAATTTGCGCTATTAAATAGAGTTTTCACATAAATTTATTTTTTTCTTAAAAATTATATAAGAATTTTATTATAAATTATAACTTCATTTTATTAATGATGAAAATTTTGTTTATTAAACTTTGTATTTAGAGATTTTAGATTATTTTAAAATTAAAATTTTGAAAAAAAAATAAGTGTATCAAGTTGAGCTTTTAAATCTCCAAAAAAAATTCACATGAAAGATTAAGTGTATTTTATCACACTCTTTTTACTTACACTTTAACCAATACCACACCATTGTCAAGATATGAATAAGCTAGGTTCACCTAAGAGTCCAACCACTTACCATATTAGTAGATTGATTTCTAATGATATCCAAGGGGTGAATAAGCTAGGTTCAAGCAACTAAGAAGAATTGCATATTGAATTCTAATGATATCCAAACTAAGTGAGACATATTGCATATCCAAACTAAGTGAGACATATTGCATGTGGAGAAGTATTTTCATTAACAATAATATTAGTAATGTTATACCATCTTAAATATCTTACTTTTCTTATAGTTAGTAATTAGCAAGATATATTGAGGGCATAAAGGGATCAAATCTTTTGATTTGTAAATTTTTTTATCATATATAATGGATCTAGGTTGATTGTAATTGAATCAACTTAATAAGACTCATAACTCACAACTTATGTAAATATAAATCTATAAAAAAATTGTTTTTATTATTGTCCATATATATAAAAAGAGAAATATTATTTTTATGAAACATTATATTTATAGTATCTATATTTATGTCTAAACATTTTATCTCTCTTTTTATTTCTCTATATAGTATTTTTCATATTACCTTGGAGTTGTAAATTGTTTTTATCTTTCATATATATATATAGATATTTTCATTTTAGTTTATAAACATATTTGGTTAGCATATAGTATTATTAATATTATTATTTTTTATAAGTGTTATGTTTTTTCCAAAGATAGCATATTATGACCTAAACATTGCCTACATAATGACATTTGCTATAAGTATTATATTTTTTCCAAAGATGACATATGATGACCTAAGCATTACTTACATGCATAGGTGAGAACATCTCCATCCTAGTAGACTATAAATCTAGCACCTTTTGACACAAAGAAAGATAGGTAGATAAAATCCCTACCACCCCTTGATGACCAATGAAGCATGAAGCCACACAAATTTACAAGAATCACACAATTATCTTTGATGGGTATAAACAATTATCACATAATCAAATTTTGAGTTAACCAAAACATTCTATGGATCTTGTTTTAAACATGGAGGTGAAAAGGCATTTTGCAAAAGGCCTTAGTTATCAATATGTGAAAAAATAAAAATAAAAATACCAAAAGACATGGTGTTTCACCTATTTTGAGACCTTACCAGCCACTTGATTCCTGATACTAAGAGACCACATATTTCCATTGATTGGTGCAAAGAACTAAATATCAAGGGTAATTGGATGGATGGTACCTTGTGTTTGACAAAGACACTCATGGCCACAAAGATGTGTCATTGTACTTCCCAAGGAAATTGAGTTTATCCTAGATAAACATGTCAAGTATTCTAATATTTTAGAGTTCCCTGGGGTTGAGTAAGGCATGTGTAGAATTTTCAGACCCCACATAGTGTCATATTCAGAAAATTAATTGCACAAAGATTTTTTGTCTAACAATGACCCTGGAAAAATCCACAAGAGGAAAACCAGTGAGAGAGGGATTTTTATTATTTTCATAGCTCGGAGAAATCATCTGTTACAACAGAAATTTTATAGCAAAAATTTCACAAACTTATCTCAGAAAAATTATCCAAATCTCCTTCTGAACAGGCCCCAAATCTTCTCCTCGATTTATGTGCAAGAAATGTGTACCACTGTATGGTTGTCACAGCATTTAATGTTGTATGGACTGTCTAGAAATTCATGCCACAATTTCTGGGTATGTTGTACGGAATTTTCAGCATTAAATGTGCCTCAAAATCTATGCCAAACTGCCTCGAAATGCATGCACCTCCTCTATTGTACGGACTATACTTTTCTTTGTTGTATGGCCTCCAACATCCATACTGTATAGCATGTCTGCCAGTTGCACCTTCTTCCTTGATTTTCGTGTTGTACCTTGCCTTGGAATGCATGCCAATGCTCAGCAACTTCCTCTCTTCTCTTGCTCAACTTCTCCTCTTCCTCTTGCTCTCTCAAAAATTCATTCAACAACCCAAAATGGGTGCACCCTCCTTACCCTAATCGACTCAATGAGTGGAAGGTGAAAGGTCATCTAATCCAATGGTTGAGATTAGATGAGATGAGTGGTGGAGATTAAATCACTTAACTCACCCACTTTCCCTAAGTTCAAAAAGTCACCTTTTAATTTACATCTCACAAATTAAATGACTAGGGTCCACATTAGGCATTTTCCCACCTCTTAGGTGCCTAGGTGATGAGAAACACTTGACTAGGTACTTTTTAATTATTTTTAACACTCCCTCTTATCGAGGAAGGTGTTACTCACCACTCCAAGCTTATCCCTGAAAAATACAAACTTTCCTTTTCCCAAATCTTTAGTGAGTATGTATGCAATTTGCTCATCTGTAGATATATATTGTAGATCAATTGCTCCTCTCTGAACATAATCCTGGATTAAGTGATATATCAAATCTCAATTTGCTTAGACCTGTCGTGAAAAACTGGATTCTCAGAGAGTTTGATACAACTTTGATTGTCATAGTAGATCATAGTGGATCTCAATTGCACACTGAATAATCCCACCAGCAACTTGCTAATCCAACTGGCCTAACTGGCAGCCATATACTCAACCTCTACATAACTCAAAGCCACTGACTTTTTCTTCCGAATGAACCAAGACACCATTGCTAAGCGCAATCTGAAATAGCATCCAGAAGTACTCTTCATGTCACTGACACATCCTTCCCAATATGAATCAGTATAGCCCACCAATTGAACTCCATCCTCTCTCATATAGTCCAGGCCATAATCCGTTGTACCACAAAGATACCCGATCACATGCTTTGTTGCCACCCAATGCACTATCCTAGGATCCACCATAAAATGACTAAGAGTGTTGACAACAAAACAAATATATGGTCTGGTATTGACCAAATACATCAATGAATCGATAAACTAATGATATAAAGTGGGATCAACCAATTGTGACTCAGAAGCATGAAGCTTCTTCCAATTAGTAATCATGGGTGTGGTCATGGGCCTACAATCCTCTATCTGGAATCTCCTCAGAATGTCACAAGCATACTTCCCTTGTCCCAGAAAGATGTGTCCAGGCTCCAGCCAAACCCCAAATAATAATTCATCAGTCCAATATATGTCATCTCAAACTCTGAAGCAATGATCTCCTTGCAGCTAGTAATGGGTCTCTTAGCCCCTGTAATGAAAATATCATCAACATATAGCAAGAGTATGAGAGGATACTCTCCAACCACAATGAAGTATAGGTTGGGATCTGCCTCACTCTTCTCAAAGCCCAACTGCTGCAAGTAGGCATCAATCCTAGAATACCAAGCTCTGGGAGCTTGTTTCAGCCCATACAATGCCTTCTTCAGTTTGCACACATGAGACTCTCTCCCATGCACCTCAAAGCCCAATGGTTTCTCAATGTACACCTCCTCATGTATGATATCATTCATAAATGAGGTCTTCACATCCATCTGATGGATCTTCCAACCCATCTTCACTGCAATAGAGATCACTTCCCTAATCGAGGTATATCTAGCAACCGGAGCGAATGTCTCATCATAGTCAACTCCCTCAACCTGTGAGAACCCCCGAGCCACAAAATGAGATTTGAACTTCTCAATGATGCCATCTACAACATACTTGAGTTTGTAGAGCCACCTAGAAGTCACCACTAACTTCCCCTCAGGTCTAGGAATAATCTCCCAAATATCATTCTTCATGATGGAACTGTACTTTCGATCATGGAATCTCTCCAAACCTATATTCCATCAGCCTCCTCAAAATTGGAAAGCTCAGACTCTCTGATGTTTCTCATCATCGTAATGTAGCTGCAAAATCTCTCAGGAGGTTTACTCTCCCTCGCAACCTGCCTGAGATTCCCCAGAGAACCCCATGAATCTCTCAGAGTGTCCTAAATCCACTTTGGCTTCATCCTCACTGATGTAGTGTCCCGTGGAGGGGACTCCCCCTGCTCAATCCCATCACCTGAAGATTATGAACCTGAAGTAGAATCTAGAGCATACAATCCTGAAATCTGGACCAATCATCACTGAAACTGGTGGACCTAAACTCTGTGTCACTGAAGTCTGTTGTGGACTCACCTGAATCTGAGGTGATGACTACTCACCCCTCTCAGTCCCTTGTGACTTCCTGAAGTCTCTATCCTCCTCAAATCTCACATCCCTTCTCAAAATTGTCTTCTTCAAGGAAGGGATGTATATTTGGAAAGCCTTTGAAGTCTCGCTATACCCAACAAAAATCCCCTTTTATGTTATGGTTCTATCTTTGTCCTGTTCTCATAAGGGACATGTGAATATGTAAGGCACCCAAAAATCCAAGTGCCCAACCTCGGGCGTCTTCCCAGATAAATCCTCCTCAGGAGTCTTATCCCCCAATGCTCTGTGTGGACTCTTGTTATGTGGATAAACTGCAGTGTAACATGCCTCATCCCAAAGATAGAGTGGCAGCCCCTGATCATGCAACATGGCTCTTGTATCCCCAACTATGGCCATGTTCTTCCTCTCTGCAACCCCATTTTGTTTTGGGTTGTAAGGAACAATCAACTCCCTCTTGATTCCCTCTCCTGCACAGAAGTCATTAAACTCATTGGAGGTATACTCACCCCCATTATATGTCCTCAGTACTCTGATTTTCCTTCTATTCTAGTTCTCCACAAGAGCTTTGAACTCTTGGAATCGATTGAAGACCTGTCCTTTGGTCTTCATGAAGAAAATCCAAGACTTCTGAGAGAATTCATCAATGAATATGACATAGTATAAACAACCACTCAAATATGCAGAAGACATAGGACTACATACATCAGAATGAATCATATCAAGTATACATGTTTCACTGTTGTCACTACTTGGAAAAGAAGTCTTGGTGTATTTTCCCAAAGAAAACCCCTTGCCCAACTCTTGGTGCTCTGTACTGAACTCTGCACTCTAGTCACAATCTCCCTCAGTATCCTCAAAGCCCCATGATGCAAATGGACTATTCCCCTATGTCATAGCTCACAAAGATCCTTGTTGGTGGTAGTATGATACAATGCACTAGTTTGCTAAAACATGAGCTTGTATATCTTCTCATGTCGTATCCTAATCTCTTTAGCCGAAGTGATACTGGACCCTTGGGAAATAGCATCACTTTTCCATCATAGAACAACACCTCATATCCCCTCTCCTCAATAGTAGAAACCGAAATCAAGTTCTTCTTCAGGCTAGGAACATATAGGACATCTCTCAACAACATGGGAGGTTGAGACTCCCTCTGAAATGATATTGTCCCACTACCAATTGCCTTGACCACCCGTTCATCTCCAAGCACTACCTCAATATTACCAATTTGTGTAAGATCTATCAAATGCTCATGAAAACCTGTCATATGGAAGGAGGCACCACTATCAATATACCAAACACTGGAATGTGTGGCTCTAGTGGAAAGACACACCACTAAGGAAAAATCCTTATCGAACCTGGTGGAAAAATCCTCCACCTCTGTTGAAGCTGATGTCTGCTTCTTCTTCTTATTAGGAAACTATCTCGCATAGTGCCCAAACTTGTGACATGCAAAGCACTTGACTTTACTCATGTCCTCCTTACCTTCACTCTTCAATTTGTTTCCTCCCTTAAGACCCTTTTTGAACTTCTTCTTGATGTTGGCAGCAAGGGCCACATTCTCCTCATCATTACCAATAGATGAACTGTCATGCACATAACCTCTCTGGGTTTCCCCCCGAACAAAGTCATCCCAAAGACGTTCCCACTTGGAAAGACTCTCCCTAGCCACAATAACCTAAACAAAAACAACCCATTGTTTGGTCACCCCATCCAATGTTTTCCTCACAAATTCACTGTCAACAATGGCCTCCCCAAAAACTCCAGGTTCATCTCTCACCTGTGTCAACCTGGTAAAATATGTGACCACATTTTCAGCATTGGTCATTTTAATGCTGTTTAGTTTTTCTCTCAAAACCATCTTCTGGTTCTCATTGTACTTTGATACAACTTTGTCAAGGACTCCCACATATCATAGGAATTTTTCTTCCCTATCACACGAGGAATCAAATGGTCCTTGATGGAATCAAGGATGATTATTTTAGCCTTGATACTCTTATTTTTATAGGTTGCTAGAAGAGTAGCATATGTAGGTATATTCACTGGGTTTGTTGTGGAGTTCTCAACAATGTCCCATAACTCATTCTCCTACAGAATCAAAATCATTCTCTCCTTCCAAGCACCAAAATTTATTGCCCCATCAAATCTGTCCTCAACCCTTAAACTTGTAGCCATTGACCCTTCTCAATTGAAAATAAAAATTCCAAAAATATGTCCGGTGAAGTACCTTATGTCCCACTCTCTGTATTGCTGATTTAAAACTGCACTTCTCTCCAACTCAGCTCTAATACCATGTAGAATTTTCATACCCCACCCATTTTCAAGTCTCGTTGATTTTTCTCAATGTTTAATGCCCAAAACCCAGTTTTATGACATCCATAAATACTCAACATATAAACAAAATTTCAGAACTGAAACATGAGGATTTTGAATAACATTTAATGTAGAAATATTTTTTTATCAGCAGCACCATATTCAGAAAATTAAATGCACGTAGATTTTTGGTCTAACAGTGACCCTGGAAAAAATCACAAGGGGAAAACCATTGAGAGAGGGATTTTTATTATTTTCAGAGCTCAGAGAAATATTATTTTACACCAAAAATTTCACAAACTTATCTCAGAAAACTTAGCCAATTTTCCTTCTGAACAGCCCCCAAATATACTCCTCGACTTCTATGCAAGAAATTTGTACCACTGTACGGTTGTCACAACATTTAATGATGTATGAATTGTATAGAAATTTGTGCCACAATTTCTAGGTATGTTGTATGAAATTTCCAGCATTAAATGTGCCTCGAAATCTGTGCCAAACTGCCTCGAAATGCATGCACCTCCTTTGTTGTATGGACTGTACATTTCTTTGTTGTAGGGCCTCCAAAAATCCGTACCGTATGGCATGTCTGTTGGATGTACCTTCTGCCTCGATTTATGTGTTGTACCTTGTCTTGGAATGCGTTCCAATGCTCAGTAGCTTCCTCTCTTCTCTTGCTCGACTTATCCTCTTCCTCTTGCTCTCTCAAAATTCATTCAGCAGCCCCAAATAGGTGTGCCCTCCTTACCCTAATCGACTCAATGAGTGGAAGGTGAAAGTTCATATAATCCAATGGTTGATATTAGATGAGATGAGTGGTGGAGATTAAATCACTTAACTCACACACTTTCCCTAAGTTCAAAAATTCACTTGTTAATTTACATGTCATAAATTAAATGACTAGGGTCCACATTAGGCATTTTCCCACCCCTTAGGAACCTAGGTGATGAGAAACACTTTCCTAAGTACGTTTTAATTATTTTTAACAGCATACCCTAGGATAGACATAATACTAGCATTGATCCAAACCACATGCATCACCCTCATCATCCACAAAATCCTCCCTATCTATATCCTCCCACATTTAGCTTATTTGATAACACACAATGCACATTGTTATAATGGTTAAAAACATTGGTCTACAATGGAACATTTGTTGAGAGACATGTAATTGAAGGCACATCCTAAGGGGATTCATCCAATAATTCTAATGGGAGGGGGGAGTCATTTAATACATCTCATGGTAGGGAGGAGTCATCAAACAATGTTCATGGTGGGAAGGAGTAACCATCATTACTCATGGTAGAAAGGAGTCATATTGATCTAGGTGGACATTGGTGGCCACCCACCACTTCCAGTGACTTAACATAGTTCTCCATCTTGGTATTTTTTTCTATAGTTTTTCAGGTCATGAACTTCTGGGGCCGTTTTAAGGCCTTAAACAATGTTTTTGAACCATTATGGGGACTGCAATTTCCATGGCATGCCCAATCCTACCAATAGTTATCCTTCTCAGTTAGATCTTTCCAACCATCTATTGTGCGTCCCAAACAGAGATTGTATGCAACCGTTGTTCCACTGAGAAGTTAATATATCAACTAACCACCCCAGGGCCCACAATCCTTTTGGTGCTTCATATCCTAGGGTTAATTTTTTGGATATGTAGGTTTTAGTAGTTTATGTTAAAAGGTCATTTTGGCCTATTGTAATGTATTCTTACAAATGAGCATACCTGACACTTATGAATTCATAGATAATCTACCACCATTCTAGCTAGTTTGCATTGTTTTTCATTTCATAGTCTTTTCATATTTCATTTATTAATAGAGTTTGGTTCTCAATATATTACTATGATCCTTGCAATATTTGTCTGTGTGTGTTTCCATTCATATTAATTCCTTTGATTTTTTTCTCTATACAATCCATATCAGTGGTATCAAAGCAATTTTCTCTTTGTTGTTTCTCAGTGCATGTCCTTGACAAGTTCAGGGTATAGAGAGTTAGGCCTCAAACCAATTTTACTTGGGGAATACCACTCTCACTGCCCCAAGCGACCTCCCATGGTGGATGAAAAGAGAGATGATAAAGAAGGATATCCTATCAAGTTGTTGCTCGAGGAATCTCTCATGCAACAGAGGAACAAGATGATGGAAACTTTCACCCAGATCCTTCAATGACTACCAATGGCAGTCAAGACACCTTCAACAAGAAACTATTTCAGAGGTGAGACACCCTTCAAGGTACAAGATAACTTTGGCATTCCTTTATTTGAAGGAAATATATATGTAGGTGGTTTGCAGAAATGGTTAAATCTATTATAGGGTTATTACTCTATTTAAAAAAAATGGACATCAAAAATATGACTTTTAAACTTCTTAAGGCCATTCCCCATGTCAAATATTGGTGGGAAAGTTATTGTAAGAGACATGATGGAGATGAATCTACAACATTTAAGACAGAACCCACTTTTGTGGGTTTTTTTTATTCCCTCAATGAAGAATTCTACCTTATTGGGAACTGTGATGGCCGGTATACAATATGGATAGCTCTATGTGAGGGGAGAGACTAAACAATGTCAGAGTACACCAATGTCTTACATACCTTGCACTCAAATTTAGGTATCAAAGACTCCAAGTGGCACTCAGTTTTGATGTACCTCAATGGCCTACATAGGTACATCTAAGTAGAGATATATTTCTTGGAAATACCCTCACAGGGAGCCGCTTATTAATATGTTGTCAATATCAAGAGAAAATTTAACCAAAGGAATAAGTGGGAGTTTTGGTCTACAAATATGCCACAATAGAAGAATGGTAAAGGTGGCCCTAATTCATATAATAAAGGTAAGAGCAAGGATATGCAACATCAATACATCCAATCCAAACCACAAGAAAAAAAGGGTCATGGGAAGCTAAAGGACAATGGAAAGTGGTGTGAGTCCCACAAAATCCCTTGGCACAACATTGACCATTATCACTCGAAACAATCATTGTTCGTTGAGATAAAATAAAAAGAATCAGACTCTGGCTCAAAATCTAATTCAAAAAATGGATAACACCTATCTTGCAATCGAAAATGGAGAATTAGTTAGTTAATCATTAACCCTCCAGTGCAATACCTTTGAGGAGTATCATGGGGACAATTAGGTTGGTGAAATACATTTGAGTAGTAGCATGGGGACAATTAGGTTAAATGAGGACATGATGAGCCTAAGATCCTTATTAAACCAAGTAAACCTCAACCAACTAATGTTCACAAGTTTTGTTAAGAAGTGTCCTTATTATATTACTAAAATATAGTTGAATAGAGTAATAACATGGTTGCTCTGATTTTGTTTTAAAAAATGGGCTTTACACTATAATATTGTAATATAAATCATGTTTTTGTTTAGAAAAATGAATCAAATCCTATTGTAAAAAATTTTTATTAATGCATTTGTAGATCAATATTAATTCCATCACATCCTATAAGATTGTAAATCTTAGTATCAGCCAACACTACAAACGATTAGCCATGTAAACATTTTCCAACAAGGAGAATTGCTAGAATTGCAAAGAAAATCATATTTGATAGTGCACACCTTCAAAAAATCATCTTCAGCAGAAAAAATCCTCCTCAAAGATCTTGTCATTAGCTTTTTATTTTTCCCTAAATGGAGAGAAAAGAAGATACAACAACCAACCAATAGGATGAATTGTTTTAGAATAATTATTGACAATTGATGAGACTCTTAAAATATTATGCTCAAATAATGAAACATCAAAGTTCAACGCCCTCCTTCTCACTATTTCATGGGGTGTATGGTTAGAAAGAAACTCTTAAGTTGTTTGAAGATAAAGAAGTCATTCCTCTACAATGTGTCATGCAAAGTCTGAATATACTCTCCGCCTTCCCTCAATAATCAACTTCCCACTCCCTCATTCACAACTCGCATGAAACTATAAACAAGGAAATGTCTCGGGCTTATTTTGATGGAGATTCTCGAGGAAATCCAGCGAGAAGAGGAGCTAGAGGTATTCTACATCTATTAGTTGATCACAATACCTCATTTTTTGCTAACATATAAAATGAAACAAATAATTTATTTTAGTTATTAGACCTCAAGATTCTTCTATGTTAGACTTAGAAAAAATAAATTTCCCACCTTCAAATCTATGGGGATTCTCTTTAGTTATTCAATAGATAAAAGGAGTCTTCCTATCAAAAAAACTTCACTTTACAACCTTTATTTCAATATATCAAGTACATAATAACAACATTCTCGAATATCACTTTTTGCCATACTTATAGTAACAAAATTAAAGAATTTGATAACTAACAAAAGTTGGACTAACTAAAAAAAAAAATCTAGAAAATCATGAAAAGCCTCCAATCGCATACCACATAATATTTTCATGAACTTTAGTTTTAAGCGGGTGTTTTAGTTTTTTTATAAAAAAAACATTTTTATAATTTTATTATATATAATAAAATTATTTTACTTTTTTATTAAAAAATAAAAATTCAATAGTAAATAACTTAATATTTAAAATTCACTAATATAAATTCAACGATAAACTCGTTCCATTAGTTAATCACCCTTACTAATCTACTAATATATTGTAACAAGAATACATAGAGATCCAATCATCTATTGTAACAAGAATACATACAGATTCAATCGCCATAATAATCTATTGTAACACGAATACATACACGTTCACATAACATAGTCCATAATGCCCAAGCACATTCACATAAATATAACATAATAAAATGAGGTACAAGACAAATATGAAATATGAATGAATTAAGTGTTGTAAATCTCGGCAATATATTGAATTTATCAAATATATCGTTAAGTTAAACCCATGTCTGATATATTGTATTTAAAATATCGCGATATTTGTAATACTTTGAAAGTATCGCGATACAATCATTGTATCATGATATTTTCTAAATATATCACGAGTCAACCCAAAATATCGCCCTGCTGCTGGAAATCACGAAAAAGTTCGTCGGAAATGGGTTTTAAGGCCAAAGGTGGGGGTTTTTTACTTCATTGTTTGATTGCAAGAGTGTGAGAGAGATAGAGAGGTGTGAGAGAACATTATGCATCTTTCTAAGAAGGAGAAATCCAAGGATATTGTTTCCATTAGCAGAGAGATCATGGAGTGGGGACTCAAACCATCAAGATTTCCATGTATGTATAAAAAGTTTTTCTTTCATTTGTTTGTTTTTCTAGACTTAAGTTATGGTTTGCAATGTGCCTCTTCTTGTTGTTTTTGAATGGAAGATTCAATCATTCCACATTCATCTATCTCTCATTATTTAATCTTTTCATTATCATGTGTTTATTTTGGTTTTCTTTTGTGCCATAGGTTTAATATTTTCACCTAAGCAAAATGTCAAAGCCATTAGATCCAATGTGGATGTATGGTGAACTAGTAGAACTTCCCAAAAGAAAAATATTGACATGCAATGCAGCAAAAAACTTTATGGAGGAATTAATTGCTTGAAATACCACCTTACCAAAACCAATGGGTTTGATGTGTATGCTTGTGACAAAACTAACTTGGAAATTAAGTGTATTGCAAACCAATCAATCATTGAGATGGCCAATAAGAGTGATGTGAAGGAGGCTCACAAAAATGAACTTGCATGTAGAAACATTGGAACAAGTGCCTCTGGGGGGGACCACAATCCCACTCCTCATCCATAGGGCCCTCAACTTCTGCAGACTGCTCATCAACCTCACCTTTCTTTATGTTGAGATCAACACCTAGGGGGAAACCTTCTATTCGGTCATTGATTAAAACCAAAGATAAAGAGGAGGTCAACAAGCTTGTGGACAAATGTTTTCTTTGGAGTGATATACCTTTTAACATTGCCAAGAACCCCTTCTACCATTCCATGTTTGAAGTTGTTTCTATTGTTAGCCCAGCGTATAGGATCCCTTCCTATCATGATTTGAGAGGGCATCTCCTTAAAGGGGAAAAGGACGATTGCACACAAAGATTATCTCAACTCAAGGAAACATGGAAGACCATCAGATGCACCATGATGTCAAATGGGTGGATTGATGGGAAGGGAATGTCAATTCTAAACTTCTTGGTTAATTGTCCCAAGGGGAGAATGTTTATCAAAAGTGTTTATGCAAGTGCATATGCAAAAGATGCACAATTATCATGTGAGTTGTTGGATGGATTTATCCAAGAGATAGGATTCTAATATGTTCTCCACGTCATCACGCACAATGTTTCTAAATATTTTTTTGATGGGAGGATGCTTATGGAGAGGTATCCATCATTGTACTAGAGTCCTTATGTCACCCATTGCATTGATTTGATGCTAGAGGACATGGGAAAATTTCCTTGGATCAAGGAAATTATTGATTCAACTCGGAGTGTGACAAAATATATATATAATCACAAATTTGTTCTTTCACTCATGAGACGGTTCATAGGTAACAAAGAGTTGGTGTGTCCCGTGATCACACGTTCCTCCACCAGCTTCATTTCTCTTCAGTCGCTCCTCAAGAGTATGTTGGAGTTACAAATAATGTGTCTTTCTTATGAGTGGGATTTTTGTGTCTATAGCACCAAACAAGATGAGAAATCCATAGCCCAACTTGTGGGACATGACCAAAGATTCTGGGGTGGAGTAGGTGAGGTATGTACCATTAGTGAACCTTTGGTAAAGGTTCCTCAATTGGTTGACGGTGAGAATCCCACTATGGGATACTTGTGTGAGGCCATGGATAGGGCCAAGGAAGGTATCTACTGGTACTATGATGACAGGGGGGGGGTGGGACTCACCAAGAGAGCTCAGATATGGGGTGTGATCGATGAGCAATGGAATAACACTCTCCATCGTCCCATTCATGTAGCAAGGCTCCACCTCAACCTTGTATTCGCTTATGCTTTTGGATTTAATTTTGATGGTGAGGTCATTGATGATTTTATCCAGTGTGTTCATAGGATGGTGTTGACTCCAGTTGAACACTCAGAGATTTCTAAACAGAATGAGATATATATGATGGCATCTGAGATTTTGGGCTATGATATGGTTGTCCAAGATAGGACCATGAGGATGTTAGGTAAGCTTCAATTTCAAATTTTTTTATTCATTTCTATATATTGTATTTGATAGGTTAGAAATGTTCAAAAATGCAACAATCAAAATTTAAATTGTTTATATTTTTTTAATTTTAAATTTTAATTTACTACAATTTACCATCACTAACTATGGCCCTCAATGGTCATACAAGTTATGTACCCAACACCTTAATGACTTGGTAAATGTCTACTACAATATAAGGTTGTGGGTGATGCAACTTGACCTAGAGGCCATTTCATTGGTTTTCATTAACACCACTAGTCAATGGAGGGTGGAGATTAAGGATCCTTAGATGGAGGCACCCGAGTGGTTTGAAAAACCATAAGAAACCATAGATGTGGGATGAAACTCTATGTTTCCACTCATACCTAAACAAAGAGAAAATATAGTAAATATTTATATCATAAACACAAGAACACAAAGTTGTACCAAAACTATAAATCATTACGCATTAAACAAATGAACACAAACCTATACCAGAAGTCTTTAGCTCCAAGATATTTTTGAAGCACTTCTTCACGGAATATATTGAATTTATGGTACATATACATTGAAACAATATGGAGATGTCATATAACATTTTTAAATTTTAGGTGATGTTCATTATGTGCATGACAATGTACATTTCTAGGCACGATATTATGTAAGCCAAACCACATTGTGTCAGCTAGACTCAAAGTAAAAAATAATGTTGGACAACCAAACTGGGTAATCATGTTAGTGAGTTTAGTATGACACTTTGTCTAATAGACCATTGTACCTTTAAGAGAAGAACAAAAACACATAAGCTTCTCATCTAATTTATTGTTGGGTAAATTACTGAGTTGTTGACCACAAATCTTGAATTATTGTAGGTGCATTGTTATGAATATTCTTTTGTACAAAGATTAGAATTGTTGCTTGGTTGCTGCAATGATGCATAATCATGTTCAAAAAGTTATAGTGAAAGAGAGGATGTCTTCCAAATCCTTGATCAAATTAGTTGAGTAGATTTAATCCATATCCATGCATTTGAATATTACAAATATGTGGATGCAACCAATCAACATCACTAATGGGGAATAATGTGGGAAACACCATGTCCAATAATCCTTCTTTATTATATTCATTAATGTGAGATGAAACAATATCTAGCCAATCCAATGGTTGATTAGGTGTAGAATCTACGTCATCAATAAATATTCTTATTTCTTCCACTTCTCTCCATTCATTGGGTAGTTGGGCAATGAAAGATGAATCCAATTAGAAGCCAATATTTTACACAAGTATTACTATCAAGTTCCAGCATGATTAAAGACATATTTTCATGTAGAATTTATAAAAGTAGATTGATTTCAATCAATTGTTACATATGATCACTTTGGGCATGGGAGGCCCAATTCAAATTGAAAATTAAGTCCATGACTTTGAAATGGTACTCCCTTCCACATCAAGGAAGGTAGTGCATTTATGAAACAAAATATAACTCTCTTGCACCATAAGGGGTGGAGTGTATGGTATCAGATGAAAATTGTTAGTGGCCAACCAAAACCACCAGATACATGGTATCAAGAGAAATCGTTAGTGGGAAACCAAAACAAGTAGATAGAGTGATGAAAGGAAGACTTCAATGTTCAAGATTTTATCACTTCAACATACTTCTCACATTTTAGCTAACAAAGCGGGGAATATTAATGATGGTTGTGAGAATTCAATTTTTAAAAATAAATAAAAAACAAATAAATGCAAATATTTCATCATTTATGGCTCAATTGAATAATACACACGATGTTGATTAATAATATTTGTGTGTCATTAATTGATAACAATAAATAATATTTGTGTGTCATTAATTGATAACAATATTGTGGATATTTTATTCACTTGGATGGTCATTAGACTTAGCATTGTTACTTGGCAATTGATTGGGTTGTCATGAATTTTCAAGGAAGGGTTAGACTTAAAGATGATTCATTTATAAAAATGCACTCTCATCAGATATTAGAGTTCACATCATTATACAAATTATAAATATTGGAGCCCACATGTTCAAATAGTGGGATTTTCCAAATTCTCAGCATCCAGGTTTGGCATTTTTTTCAAGAAAAATTTCATATAAGCTTGGTTCTCGAGTTTCAGATTGAAGATTGAGATGAGACTAGTTCATTCCCTAGTTCTTGATTCCTTATTGACATAATTATTTGGACTTACGATCAAGGAGAATATTGTTAGCTTTTGAACCCCTATATAATCATAAATTCCAAGATAATCTCTGATGAGTTTCCATCATTATCCTTGATGAGATTTCATCCTTATCTCTTGATGAGTTCTCAATATGACACTTTTGTGCTCACCAAGTGAACACATCCATATACTATATATTGATATCATCCGATGAATATAATTATAGAGATAGCTAAAATATTTTTCATTAATTCTTATGATGTATTAACTTACACTATTATATAACAACATATGATATAAATATTATACATTATTAACACACTTTCATAAATTTTATTAAATATGTTTTATAAATTATAAAATCAAAATTAGGGGAAAAAATTGTTATGTATTCATTAAATATAGTTTTTATTGTATAGTTTTGTTATATTGATGATGATGACAATGATGATTAACATCCACTAAGATCAAATTTGGTCTATAGAACCTTAAAAAGGTAATGGATTAGTTGTGTTTCTTTAGAATTTTATTTATGTGATAAAAAAAAGCATTAAGAGAAACATTCCAAGATCAGCATAGTTTTGTTGAGTTAGAAGTTTAAGAAGGTTTGTAGTGTGACGAATCTTTGGGAATCGAAACCTAATATGGGTATACCCCAGACATTCTAAGAGAAAGTGTTTATTAGGGTTGACCATCTCTTAAGAAAAACAAAAAATATTATATTATGACTTATTTAAATTCATTTAATTTCTTTTTAAGATTAAATAAGTTGAAGTTATGCTAGTAGTGCTTCATTCCAAACATACATTATTATTTTCAATTTTTTAATACTTTTTTTTGGTTGGTTAGAAATGCTCGTGACTTGAGGGGCACCCAACCTACCCTGGAAAAAAAGTAATACTTAAATTAAATCAAATTTTCAATATTTTATATGAAATCCCAAACTTAAAAGTTGCAATATTTGTAATGTCCCTTTCCAAATAGGAGCTCCAGAAGAGGAGGCTTAATGGTCTAAACCACCCCGTTAGACTATAGCCAGGGCCAAAGAGGGGTAAACAGGGTTACTAGAGGTCACTCCAGTCACAGGTGTTATATTCGGANTTAAAAATGTTGGTATCAATTCTCAAACTAAATTCTGAGTATTTGTAGGAGTCCGCTACCTCCAAAGATGAAGTAAGATGGAGAGAATTTGCAGTTTCCTGCAAACAGTCCCATTTTCACGTTTTCGGCCGAAATAATCTTTCCGCTGAAACCTAGTTTTTAACGGAATCCGTTAAAAATAAACGTTTCGGCCGAAATATTCTTACCATGGGAAAATAATTCATTCAAAAACCATTGTACACGAATTTTGACGGCACCGTTAAATTTGACGTGAAAATTTTTGGCCGAAAAATATTTCGGCCGAAAGCAACATTTGTTCGGCCGAAAAATTGCCGCGAGAAATTTTGGAGACCCGATTGTCACGAAAGTGTTACCCAGCTTCATGATTTTACCCATTGACATAATTATTTGGACTTACGATCAAGGAGAATATTGTTAGTTTATGAACCCCTATACAATCATAAATTCCAAGATAATCTCTGATGAGTTTTCATCATTATCTCTTGATGAGTTCTCAATATGACACTTTTGTGCTCACCAAGTGAACACATCCATATACTATATATTGATATCATCTGATGAATATAATTATAGAGATAGCTAAAATATTTTTCATTAATTCTTATGATGTATTAACTTAAACTATTATATAACAACATATGATATAAATATTATACATTATTAACACATTTTCATACATTTTATTAAATATGTTTTATAAATTATAAAATCAAAATTAGGGGAAAAAATTGTTATGTATTCATTAAATATAGTTTCTATTGTATATTTTTGTTATATTGATGATGATGACAATGATGATTAACATCCACTAAGATCAAATTTGGTCTATAGAACCTTAAAAAGGTAATGGATTAGTTGTGTTTCTTTAGAATTTTATTTATGTGATAAAAAAAAACATTAAGAGAAACATTCCAAGATCAGCATAGTTTTCTTGAGTTAAAAGTTTAAGAAGGTTTGTAGTGTGACGAATCTTTGGGAATGGAAACCTAATATAGGTATACCCCAGACATTATAAGAGAAAGTGTTTATTAGGATTGGCCATCTCTTAAGAAAAACAAAAAATATTATATTATGACTTATTTAAATTCATTTAATTTCTTTTTAAGATTAAATAAATTGAAGTTATGCTAGTAGTGCTTCATTCCAAACATACATTATTATTTTCAATTTTTTAATATTTTTTTCGGTGGGTTAGAAATGGGCGTGACTTGAGGGGCACCCAACCTACCCTGGAAAAAAATTAATACTTAAATTAAATCAAATTTTCAATATTTTATATGAAATCCCAAACTTAAAAGTTGTAATATTGACTTATTAACTATTTGCCAATATTTTTTGAAGTACACAAATTACAATTATTTTTAAAAGTATAATGAAATCTTGACTTACAAAGAAAAGATTATTAGTAAAATGAAGTCTTAATTACAATTTTTGAATATATATGAAATCTTGACTTATAAAGAAAAGAATAATTAAAAATGTGGGTGGAGGGCATTAATAGAAAAAGTTTATAATAAACTTTTTCTATTAATGCCCCCACCCACATAATTAAAAATGTTGAAAACAATATTTGAATATATAAAATATTTTTCAAGAAGTATACAACAATTAAAGAGTGAGGTCCTAACATGTTTGAAGTTTATGATGGTTATTAGTCCCTGCATTGATGTAACATTAATTTGTTTTTTACCATAAATTTGTGTGTGGAATGTAATGTTTAACATAGGAAAACAAATATATATATTTGGATATAATAAAAATATTTGTGTTTTTCATTTCTAATTGGTTGATAGAATTGAAGTGTTATTACTCCCTTCATGTATTTCAATATGTACAATTAATTACATAATCAATGAATTTCACAACTCACAACATCTAAATATAAAAAGTTGTAATATATATTTATTATTATGCATTATTATATTTATATTATATTTATTATCTAATATATTATTTATTATTATATTTATATTATATTTATTATATTTATCTTATATTTATGAATATTATAGTTCCATTCAACGTACGGTTCATTATACATTTTGAATAACAAACAACCCTGAATTATTATCTTTTAACAAAAAATATTCATGCATTTAGTTATATTAAGTTTTATTGTTCAACATGTATTTCCCAACTAACTAGCGAGGGACTGCTTTGCCATACAACCCTTGTTTAGATATGCACTAAGTATAAATATGTATGAATGAGAATTTGCATGTATCTTTGTAAAAATATAAACTTGAAATTTATTAAAATGTTTAGATATATATATATATATATAATTTTTAAATATTTTATAATTAAAATATATATAAATTAATGTTTTATATATTAATTTGGTGTGTGGCTTAGTGATGACCTTAAAAAATAGATTATTATTATTATGATGATGTTTAAAGTGAATGATTTTTTAATCATTCACAAGTAATAATATTTTATAAGAAAATATTTCTTATTTTACTTTTAAGGTTACTTGTAATGGAAGTTTGTTTTTTAAGTATTATTTTGTCTTAATTTTATATATATAATTCAATACTATTTATGGTTTCATTTTAATATATATCTATTAGAAGTCTAATATAATTATATCTACTATATTATTATAATGTTTTGGTATTTTTATTAATAATGATTATTTTAAAATCAACATAGTCGCCTCTCAAGTATATAGATTATTAAATACTTTGTTAACATGTGTACACTTTATCAAGGCATTGTTTAAATGTTTTAAGTTTTGGTATTTTTGATGGGGATTAGGCTATATAGATCTGGATCAAATCTCAATTTATTGTTGTTTAAATTGCATTTCTAAATACATAAATTGTATAATCCAAGGGTCTTGAAAAACCTGTATGACCCTTGGATTATACAAATTTAACTACTGAAATCAGATACCTGAAAAGAGTCAAAACTTAGCAAGTTTAGACTTCTCCCATTATCATTAATCACTTTACCCCAAAACATTTAATATTCTATATATTTGAATATGCACCAATAAATTCAAAATTAATGTTATCACCATTAAATATATAAATTTTAGATCAAAATTGACAACCAAATATATAAAACATTAAATGCTGGGCTATGAGATACATACTGTTCACCCTCGTTAACTATGGCATATATTCTATTATACCCCACTATGAAATGACCGATGACAAATAACATACAATGCTGGTTAGGGTAGAGCCATCAAAAACAGGACATCGAAAGGAGCTCTACAGCTTTGACATTTAATGTCGAAGGATCATACATTTTACAAATAATTATAAACAAATTCCATCCGCGGTTAGTGGGAATGCAGGAAATCACAAGAAAAAATTAGGAAGCCAATAGCAATCCACCATCTCAGATTTCGTTCGGTTGAAACCTTGTGCGGTGCAATACGCTGTAAAGTTCGATGCATTGATGAACAGAAATAAAGTATATCAGATTACCCCAACATCACCTGAAGTCAGAAAAATGTTAAAAGTGATTTATAATTTTAATGGGGGCATTCAAATCGTTTGTAGGTGTGTGGAAATTCGAGGAAGAAAGAATCTCTACA
>SNQJ01S0033442.1:29027-49386 GCA_010110895.2 Picea sitchensis | reverse complement strand
GAAGGATCCTTTTTTTCTCTCTCCTTCATTGTACCAAATTGGCTCAAAGTCGTTCACTAGGAATGGCTACACGATCCCAAAAGTTTGCATCTGATACAATAATTGCAGTCCAATTCTCTAGTCTCCCCAGGGGACTCTTGGCTCCATGATGAGCTTCGATACAAAGGTCGTTTGTATTTAAGTAAACAATCAAAACTTAAATCCACGGTACTTTCTGAGCTTCATGCTACACCCACAATTGGGCACTCCGGGTTTACCAAAACCTATGATAGGGTCAAATGTTCTTTATTCTGGGATGGTATGAAACAAGACGTTCGTAATTTTGTAGTTGAATGCGATGTGTGTCAATGAAACAAGGGAGAAACAGTCAAATCTCCTAGCACACTACAACCGCTTCCGATTCCACCTGATATTTGGAGGGATATCTCTATGGATTTTATTACAAGCTTACCTAAATCGGGAAATAAATCAGTCATCATGGTGGTAGTGGATCGCCTTTCCAAGTATGTTCATTTATGTTCTCTTCAACGCCCATTTACATCATCCATTGTGGCTCAACTTTTCATGGATAAGGTCTTCAAGCTTCATGACATGTCGCATTCTATTGTTTCGGATCGTGACCCAACTTTCACCAGAAATTTTTGGCAAGAACTGTTCAAGCTACAAGGCACCCAATTACATCTCAGCACAACTTATGATCCCCTAACTAATGGTCAAACTAAAGTTGTCAACAAGTGTTTGGAAACATATTTGAGGTGTTTTGCATCAGAAAATCAAAATCAATGGGCTCAATGGTTACCCCTAGTTGAATGGTGGTACAACACTTCATACCATACAGCTACCCACATGACTCCTTTTGAAGCGGTATATGGACAAAATCCATCTTTAGTTCTCTCATATTTACCAGGTGTCTCGAAGTTCCAGGCGGTTGACCAAACACTTACAGTTCGAGAGGCTATTCTCCGTACCCTCAAAGAGAATTTTGTCATGGCCCAGAATCGCATGAAGCAACAAGCATATCAAGGTCGCTCGGAACGTCAATTTGCAAAAGGGGATCAAGTGTTCCTTCGACTGCAACCTTACAAGAAAAATTCCCTCAAGGCCGACCATTGTCAGAAGTTGGCGCCCAAATTTTATGGTCCTTATACCATTCTCAAGCGTGTGAGATAGGTGGCCTATCAGTTAGCTTTTCCCAGTCAGTCTAAGCTACATCCTGTTTTTCATGTTTCATGCTTAAAGAAGGTGATTGGAACTAAGTGCCAAACTCAAACCAACCTTCCCAAGTTGGATGAAGAAGGATCCATTTGGCTACAGCCACAAGCAGTTTTGGACCAGCATGAGTGTCTCCTGCATCAGCAAACCATCAAGGAAGTGTTAGTCCGGTGGAAATATACAACTCCAGCAGATGCCACCTGGGAACCAACTACCATTTTGCAGCAATTTCCACATCTCAAGCCTTGAGGACAAGGCTATTTTTAAGGGGGAGGACATGTTAGGGACCTAACCCCTCAAGTAGATAGAACAATATATTCGGATGTAATAAAGGTCAATATTAATAAGGCCTTGCAATAAGGTAGAAAAAGTCGAATGTAAGAAGACCTAATAGAATCTTCCACTTCTAGAAGGATCTTCTGCTAGATGGTTCTTTTGATAGACATATTTAGTATAAATAGGAGTCGAGGGTATGAGAAGCCTAGCTTGGATATTATTGTAATAGAGCTATGCTCGATTGGATGTTTCCCCCTCGAAGAGGCAAGTGAACATTTCTCTCAGAATCAAAGTGCTCTTTCTGGTGTTATTCCGATATCATTTCAGTGTTATTGTGGTGTTATTCTTGTTATATTGTTGTTTATCTTCCATTTCTAGCATTTTATTTCAATTTTGCATAATTTTTATATTTGGAATATTACACTTTTACACATATATCGGCTACCTTTCGAATAGCAATAGAGATAATCAAAAACCATCGAGAAATGTACAGATAAGCAACAAATTTTATTTGCAATGTTTCTAGATGGGTGGTGTTTCCTCCTAAATCGAAGCAAATTAATTTACGATAAATCAGGGACCTATATTGTAAGTTATGTCTCTTGTCACAATCAAGGATGTGAAACTTTTGGAAATGTGGAGGTGCGGAAGTGTAGCAATGCGGGAGGATGACCCATGTGGGTTCTCCGCACAAGGCTTAAAAATAGGCAATCTTAAGTACACCAATTATAGCTATGAACTTATGGTGGCACTCGATGCAGCCATGTCTTACACACCTTGGTAGTGGAAGAGGAATATAGATAGCACAACCAGTACTGTGTATTTTCAATTCTTGCGCAGAGAATTCATGTCAGTTATTATTGTGCAGTTTGGCACCTACTATTGCAAAACCTATGTCCAACCTCAAAAGTGGCCAAGTGAAAATGCTTTTGACTAGCAAATTATCTAAAGGAAAATAGATTGCAGATATAGTATTACCCCAAAGCAAAGAGCAGGATGGTAATCCGCTAAAATGTCTTTTACACATATATCAGCTACCTTTCGAATAATAATAGGCATAATCAAAAAAAATCAAGCAATATACATGTAAGCAACACATTTGTTTGGAATTGCTTCTAGATGGTGGCATTTCCTCCTAAAGTGGAGCAAACGAAGACCTATTTTGCAAATTATGTTGCTTGTCACAATCATGGATGTAGAAGTATTGGAAATGCGGAATTGCATAAGTTTAGCAATGCGGGAGGATGGTCGATGCAGGTTCTACGCACAAGGCTTGAAAATAGACCATCTTAAGTAGACCAAGTATAGATGTGCAAACTGGACGAGGATTCAAAATAGACTGAGTGAATGCTTTCTCTATTTTCATTCCTTGTGCGAGATTCTATACTTTCGACCCGTACACTGAGAATTCATGCTACTTATGGTTTGGCATTAGCAAAGTTTGTTGCATAAACACTTGTGTGATTTGCATAGCAATGTCATCAACACTTATGCATAGGTGTATGTGGCATAGAGGCTTTACTTTGTCTATTTATCACTTGGTCTATATTCAAATCTTGTGTGGAGAACGGTTACATCTACTCTTTCCGCGTTGTCATAGTTCCACATCTTGCATCATGTTTGATAGTGTGAGCTCTATGCATAGTGCAATTACTTGTTTTATTCAAAATTTCATCGGCATTTGCTTTGCAACTTAGTTTACCCCAAATCCAAGAGCAGGATGTCAATCTGCTAAATTGTCTTTTACACATATATCGTTTACCTTTTGAATAACAATAGCCATAATAAAAAACCATCGAGCAGGCTACAGATAAGCAACACATTTGCTTCGCGTTGTTTCTTGATGCATGGCCTTTCCTCCTTAATTGGAGCAAATCAAATTATCATAAATCGGTGACATATTTTACAAATTGTTTTTCTTGTCACAATCACGGAAGTGGAAGTATTGAAAATGAGAAGTTGCAGAAGTGTAGCAATGTGGGAGCATGACGTGTGTAGGGCTTAAAAATAGATTGTCTTACGTAAACCAAGTATACATGTGTGGACTGTGAGAATTCATGGGACTTATGGTATGGCATTGGTAGAGTTGGTTGCATAGACACCTGTGATTGGCAGAGCAATGTCATTAGCACTTTCACATAGGTGTATGATGCACAGAGTTGGTACTTTGTCTAGTTAGCACTTGGTCTATATTCAAATCTCGTGCGGAGAACTGATACGTCTACTCTTTTTGCATTGTTGCAATTCTGCATCTTGCATCATGTTTGATAGTATGTGCTCTATGCATAATGCAGTCTTTCTTATTATTTTTCATTTTTAGGGGTGGATTAAATTGGCCAAGAGTTATTTCAGAAATTATATATATGTGGAAAAGGAATCAAAGATAAATAGAGACAAAAACAAGGTATATTGTTTCGAGATTAGTTTTTTTTTAATTTCCCAGGTTGTTGGATACTATAGACATCGCTTAAGCATCATCTAAATGACATAAACTGAATGAAAACATGTTTTCATATTCTTTTTATAATTTATTATTATTGAATTCGTTCAATTTAATGGTAATGGTGTTGAGACATAACAATGAAAGTCACAATACAATTATGGTATTTATTTAATATTTCTATATGTGTTTGTTTTGAATTATATGTGCAAACATGAAAATGGATTATATTTTGGATTTTTTTATTACAAATTACAAATTGTTAAATTTTATTTTTCTTCACTTTGAAGTAATCAAAATTATATTTTTTTAGAATTGCATTTTAAAACAATAATTAAAAAAATTATAGAAAATTGTGTTACATTTTTATTCATAATTTTTTTAAAATATTTATAAACTTATAATAGGGTAAATATGATGTTCATTAATTGTATATACTTTTAAATATTAAGGATAATGAGGAAGCTAGGCACCTAGTTTTTAGAGATAGTTATTTTCAAAGAAAATCTAGAACTCTTATCTCATTACAAATGGGTGGGTTCAAGCTAATGATGGTCTCTCATGATGTGAGTCAGTGGCAATGTAAACATGGAAAAACAAAAATATGTCGACTTGGAGGGATTATTCAATGTACTTTTACAATCAATTTGAATATGGTGTAAAAAGATGAAATGTAGGAAATTGAATTAGATTTCCCAATATATAATTTTTAGTTATAGAATTTGTGAATAACTATGTGTAATTTTAGTTTTCTAACATGGTATGCTATTTTTCAAACAAAATATCATGTTTATGTTTCCGTTAGTGCAAGTGTTATGTACCTTAACCATGGAATTTCCCTAAAAAAAATTGCATAATTGGAGAAAACCCCCTTTTTTTGCAAGTAAGCAAATACTTTTCTATATATATATTGATAGTATATACAACCATAACCATCTAGCTATAGTAGCCACCATATGTCCACACAAAAAAACCAGAGTTTGATGGCCTGGCCATAGGGAAACCAAGTCGGCTATCAAAAGAACCGAAATTGCCATGCTTTTGCATATAGTAAAAGGCAAACAAGTCTAAAACAGTTTATCCAGAACTATAGATGAACTCAAAAAAGATATCAGACCCAGACTAAAAGAACTCTTAACAACTATAATACCTTCACTCATCTAGAACATAAACCCAAGGGGGACATTGGGATAAGAAACAACAGATTTCATTGGCATTAGAGGAGGCTTAGAGCTTGAAGGTGCATCCTTGTTTTTGATGACTTGAAAAAACATGCCATGCTTCTTCACTAGCCACGAGACCATGGTAATTAGAAGACTAGACTAGTGTTCCAAAGCATCCATCCTCNATTAAAAAAATTATAGAAAATTGTGTTACATTTTTATTCATAATTTTTTTAAAATATTTATAAACTTATAATAGGGTAAATATGATGTTCATTAATTGTATATACTTTTAAATATTAAGGATAATGAGGAAGCTAGGCACCTAGTTTTTAGAGATAGTTATTTTCAAAGAAAATCTAGAACTCTTATCTCATTACAAATGGGTGGGTTCAAGCTAATGATGGTCTCTCATGATGTGAGTCAGTGGCAATGTAAACATGGAAAAACAAAAATATGTCGACTTGGAGGGATTATTCAATGTACTTTTACAATCAATTTGAATATGGTGTAAAAAGATGAAATGTAGGAAATTGAATTAGATTTCCCAATATATAATTTTTAGTTATAGAATTTGTGAATAACTATGTGTAATTTTAGTTTTCTAACATGGTATGCTATTTTTCAAACAAAATATCATGTTTATGTTTCCGTTAGTGCAAGTGTTATGTACCTTAACCATGGAATTTCCCTAAAAAAAATTGCATAATTGGAGAAAACCCCCTTTTTTTGCAAGTAAGCAAATACTTTTCTATATATATATTGATAGTATATACAACCATAACCATCTAGCTATAGTAGCCACCATATGTCCACACAAAAAAACCAGAGTTTGATGGCCTGGCCATAGGGAAACCAAGTCGGCTATCAAAAGAACCGAAATTGCCATGCTTTTGCATATAGTAAAAGGCAAACAAGTCTAAAACAGTTTATCCAGAACTATAGATGAACTCAAAAAAGATATCAGACCCAGACTAAAAGAACTCTTAACAACTATAATACCTTCACTCATCTAGAACATAAACCCAAGGGGGACATTGGGATAAGAAACAACAGATTTCATTGGCATTAGAGGAGGCTTAGAGCTTGAAGGTGCATCCTTGTTTTTGATGACTTGAAAAAACATGCCATGCTTCTTCACTAGCCACGAGACCATGGTAATTAGAAGACTAGACTAGTGTTCCAAAGCATCCATCCTCTGCTAAATTTTCTTGTGCTCCTACTCCTGCGGCTTCATTCCCTGCGCCACCATTTCTTTTACTTGTCAATAGAGTTCCATGGTCCAGTAGAACTTAGTATCCATGTTTCTGGTGCAACCCAGATCAAGGATAATTTCCCCCACCTATCTATCAACCACTTCATCCTCAATCTAATACTTCATGGCCCTCACCTCATCCTCCAAAGATGGCATTGACTCTTTGACAGTCTGTTTGACCTCGAATTGATAATACATGGCCACCTCCTCGGTAGAAAGGGTTGCCCGCATTTTATTTTCCATACCCAACTATGTCTTTCATTTCCTGGGCATCATGATTCCCCAGGAAAAACCTAACAAACCCTCTTGACTAAAAACTCGCAGTATCTCCAAATCCCACAACTTTAATACTCCTCTATATTACGCAGACAGGGTGACCGGGATCAACATAATGAAATTCAACCTCCCTTTATCTTTTTATCGAAGCCTCCTCCCACGTGCAGGCATAATGTCTTCTAGGACGGAGCTAACTGAATCAATTCTTTCCATAAATAGCTTCATCAATAAACTTTCTCATTGTACTATTCTACATTCATCTTACTCAAATGACCATCATGATCTGGTAAGTTTCCATTCTCCCATGAAGTAGAGGGATTAAATTGAAGTGCCCAATTCTGGGAGGTGACGGGAGACAGGCTCATGGACAAGACATCCTATGCGGGGAAATAATGTATATCATCCCTATTAGTTTCCCCTTTGTCTTGGCCTCTGTGTCCATGTGGAACCTAATCCTGATGAGTTGTAGGGAACCCATCATTCTACTGTAGAGAACCCAATGTTCTAGTGTGGGGTATTTTTTCAAAATTTATAATATTAATTTATATACTTTTTAAAATGATGAAAGTCATTATATCCTTGAAATTACAAGGCCTTAGTGCAATGTACAAGGGTATTGACATTATCAAATAAACTTTATTTTTATTTTAGATTGTAGATCCCAATCTCTTCTAGTGTTATATTGTAACATATAACTTATTTTAAAAATGGTTTAAGTTGATAAAAAGTTGTAGAAGAAATAAAAGATGTATGTGTTGTACGATTCTGATATACGTGAAGATAAAAATATATTAAAAATAGTAAAAAATATTATTCATTTAAAAAATTATATAATTGGAATCTACATAGTCGACTCTATATGTGTTTGTAGTTTCATCGACAACGAATTTTTGTAGCCTATAGAAAAATAACATCAAAAATAGAGATATTGAGATATATTCATAAAAATGGAGGTTTTAATGTATTTACAGAACAAACCACTCGGTTTGTCATCTTGAACTTAAATCTAAGGCATCCAACTCAGCAAACACGTATGTTAGAGTTGTCACTCTAGCCGGAAAAAAAATGAAATAAAAAGAATGAGCACACTCTTTAAGAATGTGCACATGTTTGAAGAACGTGCACATACTCTAGGAATGCACATGAAAGTAATGTATCTAGGGGGATAATATGGGGTACCTAGGGAGGTGCCCAAGGGGAATAATAGTAGAGATGAATTGTTATGCATGGAGGCCACTTTTAGTAAATAAGGCCTAGTGTGAACACAATAAATGTAAAAAGTATTACTAGAAGGTTCCACCTACCACTTGTTAAGTTATTCAAATCTTAAAATATGATCACACACAAGATACAGAGAAGAATATGGAAAATCTCCTTTATTATATAGAAAACCCTTAAGGTACAGTAATACCTTACAACTGATCCTTTTAAGGAAGGGATCCACTCCTATTCACTTGCCTCTCGAGGGGGAAACCTCCTAATGAGCTACACTTAAAATACAATACTCTTCAACTATGCCCATTACATTGCTCACACTTCATTATATAATACTAACTACCTTCTAATAACATTCTAGAGGAGGAACCTTCTAGTAGGTGGAACCTTCTATTAAGACCTATTACATTCATTGCATTCACACTAGGCCTTATTTACTAAAAGCGACATCCATACATAACAATACATCTATACTATTATTCCCATTGGGTACCTCCCTAGGTATCCCATATTATACCCCTAGCTACACTACTGGGAGGGTGGTGTGAATCTTCCCATATCCCAACTTCCATGTACCTTCCTTACCCTATGAACATGTGTTGTATGCGAGGGACTTTTCATGATGAAGTTGGAGGCTAGGCTCTCCACATGGGAGGCCCAAACCCCATCTATCAACACTCAATCTAGGGATTGAATGTCCTTCTGGTTCAGATGATGATATTCCTTCATCAGCCGATGTGGAATGTTTTGCTTCTAGTGGCATACTTCTTGTATATTTTCCTCAGACACCCCTTCATTTCCCAATTGGTTTGCTACCATATTTTCCTTTCTCCTGACCTCGAAAGGTATAATGATCCAAATGGATCCATAAAGGCCAAAATTTCAAATTTATTGGAATCGGATGAAGCCAGTGTCATTCTGTAGGGCTCATCGTGTCGATTCTGACCATATATTTTTTTTCTAAAAATGGACACCATATGCAGAAGTTATCGCGATCTGAAGTTCAAGTCAAACATGCAAAAAAGTCAAAGTTAGAATCAACATATCAAAGTAAATTGAAGACATCAACAGTATGTCATGATGACATCAGCAGGGTGACATGGTAGCACTAGGAGCTGACACGTGTTAGTCAAATTTGTCATTTTTGGGTTGAGTTGGACCAGTACGAAAGTGACACGTGCCACTGTATGGATGCTGACGTGGCAGGGTGACATGTGGTAGTACGGATTTTGACCTCGAACTGTACAGATGTTGACATGGCACTACACGGACACTGACGTGGCATTGTACGGACACTGACATGGCATTGTACGGACACTAATGTGGCATTGTACGGACACTGACGTGGAAGGATGAGGTGGTCGTACGGATGACACGTGGTCGGTTAACGTGATCGTACAGATTACATGTGGCAGATGATTGTGTATCAGTGACATGGCTTGGGCCAATGGAGAGGTGACACGTGGCCCAATGAGGAGGTGCCACTTGGCACCTTATAGAAGGTCAAAAAATTTGCAGTTCCACCAAATCAAGCGAAGATCCTCGAAATTTGGCAGAATTTCGCTAAATCTGGCTAACTGTCACTAAGTTTGGAAATTGTCGCTAAATTTGGCATAGTCTGGCTTATTTATTCTGGCATGTAAATCGATAAAAAGGAGTTTTTTTGGAATGGAAATTGAGACTATACGGATCTGATAGAGTGCAGCATTGGGATTTGTGCAAAGGGGAGGTGTCGAGGGACTCCTCAGAAGTAGGTCGACTTTATACTCAAAAGTTGTAGAATTTCGAGGGGATTATGAATATGTCTTATGTTTCTACATCCGAGTATCCAAACAAAAAAGTGCCTCTAGATCCCAATATGTCGAGCCAAGCATAGCTGACTTCATACTCAAAAGTCTTAGAATTTCCTGTTCCAGCCAATGGTGATGTTTTTTTATGTCCATAAGTTGCATATCTGAAAGGTGGTTTCAGGAGCTATTATGTAAGCCTTTATTTTTTATTCTTAAAGCATTGAAGATTAATAAGAAGCCCTCCCCACTGAGACAAAAGCATGGAGACGTAGGCAAACTTGTGTTGAACTCTATTATCAATCTGGTGTTATGGTTTGATGTTTTTACTTCTTATATCACTGCAACTTCTTTCATTAAGCTTCTTCTCTTAATTCCCAAATGGTAAATCAACTCATGCATAAACTTAACCAAAGTCTTAAAAAGATCAATTTCGGATCAAGTGGTATCAGAGCAAGTTGACAGTTGGTTGTTTAAGTTTGCATGATTACCAGGGAAAAGTTAAGTTGTGGTGAAGGTGAGCTTGTAGAAGGAGATCCAGATATTGGATCAAGAAAGAGGGCATCCAAAAGTGAGAGGATGGCATCAGAAGAAGCACTTTCTAAAAACAAAAGAGAGTTTCAAAGAACTTTATTTGCCATGTCGAAGATGGTAAATTTATTGTATGATGATTACTTGGAACATAAGAGATCGGTTCAAGGGGAATCTTCAAAGCAAGCCAAAAGTGAAGAAGGAGAGGACCCTCCTAAAACTCCTCCTTCACCTCCTTCATCTCAATCATCTTCTTCTTCTTCAAGTACAATTTCAAATTCTACTGCAAGACAACATTCTCATAAACATAAGCCTGATATGCCATTACTTAAACTTGATGTAAAATTTGTTTTGCCTATGTATGATGGCGAAGTTAATGATGAGAAACTTGATAAATAGGTTAGAGAGATGGAGGTATATTGTAATGTGCAGCAAATCAAAGATGAGGCAACCAAAATCAGATTGGAATCGCTTTGTATTGAAGGCACAACTCTCATTTGGTGGCAAAGTAAGATGCAACATGGAACTCAACAAGTTGGTAAGATTTTTCCATCATGGCATGATTTTATTTCCGCACTTAGAAAATAGTTCTATCCTTTGGGGTATAAGGAAAAGGATTTAATTGAATGGAAAAGTCTTAAGCTAAGAAAAGGATAGTCGGTGCAGGAATATATAGATGAATTTCGTAAGATGGCTTTGATGTTAGATGTTACATTAACTACACAAGAAACACTTATGAAGTATATACGAGGTTTTTTTGCTTATATTCGTAATACTGTATTTATGTTTAGACCTAATAATCTTGATGAGGTTTATGTCCAAGCAAAATATATTGAAATAGGAAAAACTGGAGTTAGTGTATCAAGGGAATCATCTTCAAAGAAGGATGGCAAAGGAAAAGGGAATGGGAAGAAAGAAAATTCAGCGACAATAAAGAAAGAGAAGCTCTCTTGCAAGCATTGCAAGAAAGAAGGGAACGATGATGAGCATTGTTGGAAATTGCACCCAGAGAAGAGACCAAAGTGGTTCAAAGAGAGGAAAGGGAGGCAAAAATTTGCAACAGCAACACGACCAACAGACTTGGGATCAAATTCCGATGATGAGTCTAATATTACAGCAGTTGATTTGACAGGTAAAATTGGTGATGGTTTTGATTCAAGAATTAAATTGTTTCATATAAGGGTCATAATGAAACATACTAAGATCTACACATTGATAGATAGTGGATCTCAATCTAACTTAATTTCAGAAGAAGTGGTTAAGAAATTGGGATTAAACACTAAGATGCATCACAAACCCTTTTCACTAAATTGGATAAATAAAGATCATAAATTGCCCATAACAAAGCAATGTATCATACAGTTTGCAATTACATCTAAGTATGTGGATGAAGTAATATGTGATGTGGTGCCACTAGAAACATGTGGAATGGTCTTAGGAAGACCTTATTTATATGATCGCAAAGCAATCTTCTACAGGGAACAGAATCAATATCACTTGTTTAAGAAGGGATATGAATATGTTGTGCATGCTCATCACATAAAAGAAAAACAATCTCTTCTAGCAATGGAACAATTAAAGAAGGCAGTTTATGCAAGCAATACACCTATAATTGTGCCAAGTAAAGAAGTTGATCATAAGAATGAACATGAGATGGTTGTAGACTGGAAGTTCAATCATACTTTCAAGATAAGCTAATGTCGTTCAAACTGGTCAAACATATTGGTTCATTTTCAGTCATATTTCTTATATTATCATTGCTAATTCTTTCTACATGGATGGTAGTGGATTCAGTAAGATGTGAACGAGTTCAAATGGCTAACAATTGTCATGGTTATTATGCAATTGATTATGATGTGATAGATGCACAGGACAGAATTTAAAGACAAAGGACAAGTAGGGAGGCTTATCTCGTACTTGATGACTAGTTAATACTCTTTTGGAGGACCAAAAGGTCTTAGTGGGGAGTTGTGATCCAAATGGATCCAAAAAGGCCAAAATTTCAAAGTTCTTGAAATTGGATGAAAGAAGTGTCATTGTGTAGGGCTCGTCGTGTTGATTATGGCCATATATTGTTTTCTGAAAATGGACACTGTATGCGGAAGTTATCATGATCTGAAGTTCAGGTCAAACATGAAAAAAAAGACAAAGTTAAAGTCAATAGATCAAAGTCAACCGATGATATCAGCAATACGTCATGATGATGTCATCATGACGTCAGCAAGGTGACGTGGCAGCACCAGGAGCTGACACATGTCAGTCAAATTTGGTGTTTTCGGGTTGAGTTGGACCAGTATGGAAGTGACACATGGCACTATATGGAAGTAACATGTGGCACTGTATGGAAGTGACATGTGGCACTATATGGATGTTGACGTGGTAGGGTGACACATGGCAGTACATATGTTGACGTGGCATTGTACGGATGCTTACTTTGCATTGTACGTACACTGACGTGGCATTGTACTGATGTTGATGTGGAACTATATGGACGATGACATGGCACCGTATGGACGATGACATGGCAGGCTAAGGTGGCAGTACAGATGACATGTGGCAGCTAACTAGGTAGGCTTACGTGGTTGTACGGATGGCACGTGGAAGATGATTGTGCAACAGTGACGTGGCTCGGGCCAATGGAGAGGTGACATGTGGCCCAATGAGGAGGCACCACATGGCACCTTCTAGAAGGTCAAAATTTTGGCAGTTCCACCAAATCTAGTGGAGATCCTCCAAATCTGGTGGAATCTCGTTAAATCTGGCTAATTGTCACTAAATTTGGAAACTCTCACTAAATTTGGCGGAGTCTGGCTTATTTAGTCGGGCATGGAAATCGAGAAAAAGGATTTTTTTTGGCATGCAAATCAATATTGTACAGACTATACAGATCTGACAGGGCGCAGCATTGGGATTCGTGTTGAGGGGAGGTGTCAAGGGACTGCTCAGAAGCAGGTTGAATTTATACTCAAAATTTGCAGAATTTCGAGGGGAGTCCAAATATAGCTTATGTTTCTGCATCCAAGTAACCGAACAAAAAAGTGGCTCCAACACCCAAGATGTCGAGTCAAGCATAGCCGACTTCATACTCAAAATTCTCATAATTTCTTGTTCCAACCAACGGTGATGTATGTTTCTGTCCATAAGTTGCAGATCTGAAAGGTGGTTTCGGGAGTTGTTATGTAAGCCTTTCTTTTGTATTCTTAAAACATTGGAGATTAATAAGAAGCCTTCCCCACTTAGACAAAGGTCTGGAGACGTAGGAAAACTTGTGTTGAACTCTGTTATCAATCTGTTGTTATGGTTTGTTGTGTTTACTTCTTATATGGATGCAAATTCCTTCATTAAGCTTCTTCTCTTAATTCTGAAATGGTAAATCAACTCATGCATAAATTTAACCAAAGTATTTAAAAGATCAATTTTGGATCATATAATAATTGGGAGGTGGTTAATGAGTTCAACTCTTTGTTCCTGGTACACATTTAGCCTCCAGCTAGTTGACACGTTATCAGGTGATGTTCCATTGATCACTTTCCTCAGTGTCTATATTAGGATCTGGGAATCTCATTCTACCAATAATTTTTTGAAGTCCAACTCTTTCGCCAACTGAAGACATTTTAGGAGACTCACTATCTTTGCCCCATTATTTGAGTTCTTTCCCAACCTTAATGAAAAATTATGAGTATTTTTCCTTTATGATCCCTAAAGACTCCTCCTACTCTTGAGGGGCTCGGATTCCCTTTGTTATATATAAAATAATAATAAATAAGATAATAAATACAAAATAAATAATAAATTATAATTTAAACAATAAACTAAAAGTCATGACCAAAGGTTATGACTCTCCATAAAAGTCATAGGGGCCATTATATAATGGGCTCCCGTCATTGTAATGGTCATCATTGTAAAATAATTTTTCATTATATATATTTTACTCATTATCTTATTCATAATATTATCTCTCTGAGTTTTACATTCCATTGGTATCAGAGTTGGTCGCTCCCCACACCCCCACAGTCACTCCCCACACCCCCACGTCATTTTCCCTCACCCCACAAACCTCATTTTTGTAACACTCCTCACTCCCTCCTGTAACCTTCCCACCCTCATGTAACTCTTCGTTGGCCCTCGACCAAGTTTTGAGGAAACATTGTTCAGGTTTGACCACTTTTTGGACTTCAACGCAATGATCAAGAAAGGAGCGTCCGGGCAGAGCTGGGATCACGGATCTCACTTGTTTTGTGGGCTGTGTAGACCCAGCATGGGATTCTTAGGGTTTTGTAATGGGTTATGGGATGTTGGCCCATAGGTTACCCATGATTAGGACTTTTTGTAAATGTAAAAGTATAAATAACTAAGAATGTAATGTAGAAGTGGGGATGTAGAAGTCGATAGATTGCAAGGCTAAGTGCAAGTAGTGTTGGGTTTCTCAGTGAAAAAGATTGTGTATGTAAGGCTATGTGCTTGATAAAGGAGTTGGTTATGTGCCTTGACCTAATTTTGGGAAGGTGGATCTGGTTCTTAGTGCGTAGGTCACCTGTCTACTGCGAAGCTTGGCTCTGTGGCTTAGTGTATAGGAGCAGAAGAATGTAAGAGATTGAAGACTAATAAAAAAGAAGAAGAAGTTGGTGGACGTAGCCCCACACTGGGGTAAACCACGTATATCATGTGTTGATGGTTTTATTTGTGCTATGAGATGTTTATGTTGTAAATTTGCTTAGTGCATTGATTGTTATATATGATAGATAGATCCATGAATGCTTAGTGCTTTATTTATGTTAAAGGTGTTAGATCTATATTATGATGCTAAGTGAGATTTGTATTTTGTCATTTTTACTACGCTAATCTATCCTTAGGGTTTGTTTTGTGATGTGAATGAAGTGGATAAGATAATGCATGTTATCTTCTAAGTACTTTGAGAAGTGTTATAATCACAGATCTGTGTTCTAGCTTGGTTACAGACACCTGAGTCATGTAACCCCCTTGCCTCTACCTCAGGTGAGACTTTGCCTGCTTCGCAGGTGTTGCCAAAAGGGACAGTAGTTAGGGTTTTGTTGGTGCATTGTTGAAGCGTTGAACCCTGGGTCTTCCCCTGTGCCAACAAATGGTTCTCTTGTCGGGACTTGAAACTGTGATTGTTGTGAGCTGAAGTAAAGAAAAGAGAAGCTCTATGTGTAGATATGTTGTTGTAGTACACAGTACTCTACTTGACTTGCGAAGCTCTATGCTAAGAAATAAAATTGATCTAAAGAAAACAGGTAAGATATTGAAAGAGGTAAATCTTTATGCTTTGATAAGAGTAAGATAAGTGGAAATTTTTGTTTTGAAAGCATGAATTTAAGTATGTTTAATAGATTATGTCCTATTTTAAAAGTTAGGGCACAGCAGGAAGAAATATTTGATCTAAGTAAGGCTAATAGAAATGAAGAAATATATGTTATTCCTATGCATAGAAAGAATTTTTGGACTAATAATTGGATGCAGGAACCTAGAAATATTTTTTGCAGATTGCAGGTCTGGCACTGTGATCCTAGTGTGCAATACAGGAGAGGTTAGGGAACATACAAGAGGAAAATAGGATTGACACTATGTTATAACTGCAGAAGACTGAGACATCTTTCTAAGAAATGCCCTGGTATAGGTTCTATTTGTCTTTGTTGTAAAATTGTTGGTCATGAAGTTGAGGATTGCCCAAGAATGATTGCTAAAGTTGAAAAAATGAACATGAGTCAAGAGAATAAGAGCATGTTAGAAGATCAGAAGAGAAAGGATCAGAGTAAGTTCAAACTACATTAGTACAGTTAAAAGAAGCAATGAATGATCACAAAGATGTTAGTTTACTAGAGATCTTGAAGGTAAAATATCCCATAAGTGCAAGAATATGAGACTTCAACATAGACTGTGTCTTAGATGAGGAAACACCAGTGAATATTATGACAGAAGGCACTTGGGAAATTTTGGGAAAGCTTATTGTGGTACCTCCACTGGGAAGGATAGGCTTGTTTAAAGGAAAGATGATAACCCTATGTGGAAGAGTTACTAATGTACTTGTTATCATCCATGAAACATCGACAGAAGAGGAATTTGAAGTTATTAGGTTTGTTGAGAACAACACCCCATTCCCACTTTTGTTAGGAAAGACTTCGCTTGAGAAGGATCATATTAGAAGGAAAACAGAGGAAGAAGCTATAGAAAAGAAAAATCAAGAACTAAGGGATTTCATAGCTAGGAAAATAGATTGACTGATAGAAGAACAAGAAGTTAATTCGAAGCAGCAGAAGGCAAGAAAATTAGTTGTCAAAATTGGAAGAGCGCAAGAAGTTTTGAGGGACCTATCCATGCAAGAAGAAAGTATATCCACCCAGGAAGTGGTAAGGGAATGGATATTAACTTTGAACCCATTGGAAGTACATCAGCACTGTGAATCCACTAAGAATAAGAATGGAAAGAGGAATCCAGAAAAAGTTAGAGAGACTCCGATCACAGGAAAGAAGGCAAGGAAGCTCAGTAAGAAGAAAGCCAAGTTAGAAAAGCTACAGGAAGTTATAGAGAAGACTTCACAGGAGGCAGATTTGCAGAATTTGAACCTCATCAGAACAACAGAACCGTGCAGAATGGGACTTCACCCTGGCGAAGCTATATGATTGTTGGAGGCACCCCGACTAACGCTCCAGAACGGCTAGGAAATGCATTTATGGGTGAATAGAACGTGTTTGGGATGTTGAGACTGTGTCATAACGGACAGATTCACATTGATGGAAGAAGTCATGCCTATTAGAAGAATCTATTATGATGATTTCTTATTTAACCCATATGATGCTATGTCGGGACCACTTTTTTCCCCCCGTGATTATCTGAGAACCGATTGTGTGTCAAACTATGATTTCAAAACCTATACCTCTCCATCTGTTGTTTACTTCATCTATCTGTTCGCCTAACCCGACCTGTCCATTTAAAAGAGAGAACTTCGGGCGAAGAGACTGAGTTAGAGAAGTCTATCGAATATGTTCTTAAGAAGTTTAGGGCTGACAGAGCTATGTTTGAAGGTGTTCAGGCATTGTCGACTAGGGGACTCTAGGCTTCCCCTTCGATTGGATGGCGTTCGAGTCGTACTAACCCCGTGACTGAGAATCGAAGTAAGCATTGCAATGATCTGGCTAATGCAAAGCAAATCTTGTCGATCTTACTTGATTATATCCCGCCTTTGGCTAGCGCAGTCAACCGTGATAGCATACCACGAGACTTCGAGTACACTTTGAACACCACGTACATCCCGAAGGGGATACACGTAGTTGGAAGCCAATTGGGACAGATCCCATATCTAAATAACATCAACTTTAACCTTGGAGATAGAAATAACTACGCCATGCTCGCGCCTCATAGATACCTAATGAAGACAACTGGGAAGAAGCCTCGCATAGTCTCCCAACCTTGGATTAAGGAGATGGTGCAGTCCACGATACTGAATGTCATGAAGATTCCTCATTTTGGCCGACATCAGGAGGTTAATGCTTGTGTTAAACTCCTCTTATTGTGCTACCATGGTGGATACATGTGGCTCAACAGGTAGATTACTATGGATCCAACGTTAATCCACTTGATCATAGGATTGAGCATGCAGGGACCCGACCCTAAGCAGTTCTACCTAGGGAAGACCTCAGATCGCTCCCTGGCACAACGCATAAAGGATGCATACGATGAAGTTGAGAAGGGAAAGAGAGGCTACAAGGTAGCCTCTATCTAGGATGGTGCAGTGTACCTCACTTTCCAACTCATAGTTGGCAAGCTCGTCAAAAAGAATCGCCCCACGCAGGTCATCGGGTTCATGGTGGACCTAGCAGAAAAATGTGTGGAGGGAATGCAAATGAATTGGGCAAGTTACCTCGTCAACGAGCTTGAGAAAGACTGTCATGAAGTGCACAATCAGGGATACGAGTGCCACTTCAGCTGGCTACTCGTGTTGATTTCATTTTTCGCTTGGCAAATGCCGAAGGGAGCAACTTTTCTAGAAATTGAACCATTAGAGCCATTGGAAGCTAAATTTTCTACATTATGGTATACGAATGACATGTCGAAGCAATGGCAGTCGAACACAGTGTTCCATGCCTACTATCAGCAACTGAAGGTTTCCATTGATTCATTCCCATGCATGACATCATGCACCCTGCACCAAGATAGACCACTAGCTAAGTTCTACGCAAACCCACATTTTATTTATATAATTGTGCGTAGGGATGAGAGCAAGGAGGAGCTACATTCTTATTATAAGCTGATAGATGAAGACATGGAGCAAATCACGAAGGAATGGCGAAAGAATTTCAGGCACCCATCGTTGATGTCGAACTCTCCGATACTAACATTATAGGAAGCCCCTTGGTCACCCAGTTCGAGCATGTAGGACAGTCCAGTACAAAGAATAAGAAGAAAAAGGAGGAAGTCCAGGATGTACAGACTGATGAGGAGGATAGCGCCTTGGAAGAAAATGGATTCGGATCACCCGCAGGAGAAGGAAATGAAGTAAATGAAGAAGGAGGAGGGGATGAAGGAGAGAAGCAAGGAGAAGGTGAAGCTACACCACCTAAGGATCCCCCTACTGAAACAGAAACACCGAAGAAGAGGAAGGTTTCTTCACAGAAACCCTCAACAAGAAAGAATACCCGTACTAGTAAGCCCCAGATGGAGGCCACACTCACGGAGGATTACATTATTCTAGTCCTCAGAGTGATGGAGGATGATTTTGAGGACATCCTGCAGAGATATGGAGTGAAGCAGGACGAACTATATGGAAAGATAGAAAAGGAATTGAGCAAAGTACATGAAGCTATTTGTTTGGTCCATGCAATCCCTACTGCGCTTTCCTTGTCAGAGACTGCAGAGTTGGGGGATAAGCCAACCCAACTTCGAAGACCTGTAGATGCAAAAGAGGCTTGACTTCAATGAGTCCAAGAAGTGAAGGAGAAGGCTACAAAATCCTTGAAACAAGAAAAAGAAGAGATCTTGGAGAAATTACAATTTGCGCGGTACTATGTAACCGCTTATGAAAATGAAAAACATGAGTTATGGGCAATGCTCGAGGAACACAAAGCGAAGATACAGAGGGAAAAGGACCAGCTGCTTGCAGAGCAGACTGCAGTCAAAGAAGTGGTGAGAAGAGAACTTTGCTTTGTGCTAGGCTTGGCACAGGAGGAACATGAGGTAGTCGAGGTTCAAGTGATGAAGCCTACTGAGGCCATCCAGCAGCTTCAAGTAAGGGTAACGGATTTGGAGATCCAAGCAGTACCAAGCACTCCGCAGGAGGTGCATGACTAGAGGGAGGAATCCTATAAGAGCATAGTGGGAAGGATTAGAGCCCTTGCCTAAAAATGAAAATAGTTGAGCGACAGAAGCGCGCAGACCTACGAATGCCTCACGGAAGATCCAGAGCTTAGGAGGTTGGAAGCGCAGCTACAGGAGGCGCAGCAGCAGGCACTGACAATTCAAAAGCAGATGAAGTCACTCACTGCAGTCGAGAGAATGAAGATATCACAAGAAGTGCTTGCAGCCCAGTAGCAGATTACTACCATCCAGGGCAGAGTAATGGAAGTCACACAGAGGCTACAACCGATGCAGGAGGAAGCCTATGCGATGTTTGAAGAGATCGAAGGACAAGGTTTGAAACTGGACCAAGTGGTTGTGATAGTGGAACAGCGCCTGGAAGGGTCTGTTATAGAGCAAATGATCCAGGATTTTATTGAGAAAGAAGCTCAGGCAAAGCAATAAGTCAAGGCATCTTGAGCTAAGCTCGAGGCCTTCGAAGTAGTGTTTCCCAGATCTGAGTGACTTGGGACGAGTCACAGGTGAGTGTTGGGGGCATGTTGGCCCTCGACCAAGTTTTGAGGAAACATTGGTCAAGTTTTACCACTTTTTGGACTTCAACGCAGTGATCGAGGAAGGAGCGCCCAAGAAGAGCTGAGATCACGGATCCCACTTGTTTTTTGGACTTTGTCGACCCAACATGGGATTCTTAGGGTTTTGTAACTAGTTATGGCATGTCGGCCCATGGGTTACCCATGATTAGGCCTTTCTGTAAATGTAAAAGTATAAATAAGTAAGAATGTAATGTAGAAGTGGGGATGTAGAATTCGATAGCTTGCAAGGCTAAGTGCAAGTAGTTTTGGGTTGCTCAATGCAACAAACTGTGTATGTAAGGCTATGTGCTTGATAGAGA
>SNQJ01S0033441.1:119340-129778 GCA_010110895.2 Picea sitchensis | reverse complement strand
AGGCAGAATAAGAATTCGGCCCCAGAATATATTAAAGAGGCCCCAAAATATATTAAACGTGGTTATAACCACCCAGAAGAAGAAGTCGGCCCTGTCAGTGAAGAGACACTTCCACACGTGCCAGAATTGTATAAATAAGGAGGTTAGCACCTCACTTAGACACACACTCACTTGTTCATTTGAGAGACAAGTTCCGGAGTTGCAGTTGGAGAAGAGAGAGAGAGAGAGAGAGAGAGAGAGAGAGAGAGAGAGGCGCATCCTTAGGAGAGGACTTTATGCATTTGTTTGAGTTATCTCTTGGCATTGTATTGTCTATCTATAATAAGGAATTTTTGTTGGGTTTTCTCCCCCATGAGGGTTTCCCAGGATAAATGATGTGTCTCTTCTGATTGTGTATTTCTTAGTGATCCTATCTTATGCTATTGTTATTTATTGAAATGCAAAGAACTCTAATAATAGCTTAAACATTAACAATCGACACCCTCATTATCAGGAAATATTTCAATGAAGACAAGAAGATCAATATCGACATTATCAAGGAAGAAGATGGAATAATCATCAATATTCATGGAATATGGAATCACAAAACCACTCTTCAACAAGATACTAGCATAGACCTACATCTACTACAAATTGGAGAAGTTTCAAGAACGATACATGGAATCAAGGGAAAGAAAATTATGCAACAACTAGCCACCAAGGATTATGACCGAAAAGAATTGATTTTGGATGGATGGATCATCATCAATGGAAAGAAGAATGCAAGAACATAAGAAAATCATATTACTTGGTTTCATCACATGTGAAGCCTTTAATCGCAAAGCTTTGAGGACAAAGCTTTTTGAAGGAGGGTACTATGTTATGACCCAAGGGGAACATATATGGGGATAAATGTATATGATATGACCCCAAGGTGGGGAATATATGGGCCTAAATGTACATGTAATGTGTAAATATATATGTAATAAGGTTAGCCTAATGGTTAAGGGGCCTCATGTGCAAGTGTGAATAGATATATATATATAAGAGATCATGTATTCATTATTGTAGGAGAGGTGAATTGTGATGTATAAAGGTATTTGGTTATGAGGGGGTTCCCCTATTCTTTAAGGAGTTATTTTGTAACTTATTTATCTTGGAGTTGTGCTCCATGCTCACATTTTGTACATGGTGTGTACTACTATTCTATAATGATGTTTTAATCATTTGGTTCATTACAGTAGTGCCCATACCTTGTCTTAAAGGTTTTTTTGTGGATGTGTTCATCCTTAATTCAGACTTGATGGTATCCATATCTGAAATCAATCTTGGAGAAGATTGTGGCACCCCTTAACTAGTCAAATAATTCATCAATTCTCGTCAAGGGATACTTATTCTTAATTGTCATTTTGTTAAGTTGTCTATAGTCTATGCACAACCTAAGTGTGTCATCTTTCTTCTTCACAAACAAATTTGGTGCTCCCTAAGGAGACAGACTAGGACGAATATAACCTTTGTCTAACATTTCCTTTAATTGCAATTTTAGCTCAACTAGCTCTCGGGTACTCATCCTATAAGGTTCTCTTGACATTGACACCATTCCAGGTACCAATTCTATTAAGAAATTAATGTCTCTTATTTGAGGTAGACTAGGTACCTCTTCAGGAAGCACATCTTTATACTCTCTTAGTATAGGATGGTCTTCTAGGCTTGGTTTATGGTCCTCAACTGAGTTCAATACTTGTATTGCATACAAGGGACATCCTTTCCTGCAATATTTCTTCATTTGAAGGGATAATATTTGTCTCACCAAGACATGATTTTGAATTCCTTGTAGTGTCCTTCTCTTCCCTTCCTCTTCTTCACACTCTAAGGTTTTGTTATAATAGTCTAACTTGGCTTTGTGGGTAGCCAACCAATGCATACCAATCACGATGTCATAATATCCTAAGGGAAGTATGTTCAGGGTTGCTTGAGTAGACATCCTATCCATAATGAATTGGCATGTTGTTATGACCTATGTTACCTTTCTTTTTGTTCTAGTGATTCGCTGCACCAACCATGGTTTAGCATGTTTTACTTGTTGTAATTCAAATTTCTCAATAGTTTGAGAAGAACCATAACTCAAATTAGAACTAGGGTCAATTAGAATAGAAACAAGATGGTTAGCTATCATACCTTCCATTTCCACCATTGAGGCTTGGTGGTCTACTTATCTATTGTCCAAGGTTGCATGAATTTTTGGTACACTCCTAGCCACAACATCAATTGTGGTAGCCTCTTAGACGTTGTAGACTCTCATATTGTATGGTTTCCTATGAGGGAAGTTACTCATCATATGTTCTTCTCCACAACCCCATCATTTCAGCGGCTCTTTCTTTGTACTCTTAGTCCTTCCCAGGGATGATCCAAAGGTTTTATTTCCACTCTAAGATGGAAAGTTTTGTTGATTCACACTTTTAGTGGGAAGGCTCATCCCAGAATTCTTCCCATAATTATTAAATCTTCAGGGTTTAACCCCATTCTTCTTGAATCCCATTTTACCTTTCTTCTTCTAGTCCTTGGGATATTTTTCCTTGTGGTTGACTTGTTCATAACAATACCTAGATTTCATAATGGAATCTTCCAAGGTCTTAGGTTCATCACACTCAATTATGTTTTAGAAATATTGAGGCATCCCACTAAGGAATTGATGCATCTTCATATTTTATTCCTTTATATAGGGCACATGCCTCAGTAGCCCCAGAAACGTGTTGATATATTCATCTATGGTGAGTTGTCCTAGTTTGAGTTCATAAAACTCCTTAGTCCTTCCCTCATAGTAACTTTCAGACAGGTACTTCTTCTTGAAGTATTTTTCAAATTTTCCCCAAGACAACTCCTTCTCATGGATTCCCTTTACATTTATAAGGTCCTCCCACCAGATAGAATCCTTTCTATTTAGATTAAATATAGTTATTCAAGCTTTCAATTTTTTAGAGTAGTTATGAACTTTGAACTACTTCTTCAAGATAAGTATCCAAGATTTTGCTTCTTCCCCCTTTCTGATTTCCCCATCAAAAGTGGGTGGCTTGGATTTCTTAAATTCTTTAGGGTTACCACCCTTGGAGTGTTTCATCTTCTTTCTTTTCCTCTGAGAATGTGAACTAGTCTCATTGTTGGGCAGTTCCTTGGAGATTTTTGCCCGTTCACTAGAGGGATATTAATATGAGTCTTGGGTTTTGGCATGCCTCTTGGCTCCATGTCGAGCCTTCTTGGGAGTGCTTCTTCTTGCATTATTGATTTCAGTACCATGCCTATGTATCTCAAGCAGACTTTGGGTTTTCTCAGGCTGGTGTTTTTCCACATTACTAGTTGTTGGTCCATGATGTAATTGTCTCTGTATATCTGACAGAATTTGCAGTAGGACTGCATTTAATTCAATTTTTTTTTCCTTCTCTTTCATCAACCTGTCATTATCAGCCTTAAATATCTGCATCTCTACCATGAGACTTCCCATGGTCTCAGATATATTTGGAGGGGTTTCCACCACTCTCCTTTCATCAGATTCTTCTTCTTTGTTATGGGATCTCCCAACCCATTCATGGTGTGTCACCATTATTTCACTTATATATTTTTATGAGAACCCACTGACTGGTTGAGTGTTGATGATCAACAATTTTTTTTAGTTGATTATCCACTAACTTATAAACAACACAAGTAATTTAAAAAAAGGAAAATAGCTTCATCATTAAGAACATAACAACAGCGCATAGTTCATTTTCAATCATGCAAAAGTAGCATATAATCTCATCCCTCTTTTTAGTAATAAGGTTTAATTAAACTCTTATGGATAGTGATACAGGGACATCATCTGTATTGAGATTTGGATGTTATTTGTTTGCACAATGAAATTCGTCAAATTCCATATGATGGGTAAAGTAGCGACTTAGGAATCGTCAGATCAGAAGGTCAATTCAAGACCCATCATTAGATCATGGAATCTCTGATCAAATCCTCAGTGGGTAAGTTATAATCGTTATTTTTTATCATGATCGAATAAACGATCATCATCATTGTGTATTGTGGAAAATTATTAATGGATCACATGTAAGGATCAACAGTTCAGATTAAAAGCGCACACTTAAGTTACGCGTGAGTTAACAAAAAGTTCTCTTGCACTGGTGGCATCATAAAATCCACTAAGGGAAATGTGGTGGTAAATTAATCCACAGAGGCACTTTTGAGGGTGGTTTTGTTACTACCTCCCAACCTCCCGCTATACTACAGGGAATACCATTCTATGAAAAGTGGTAAAGCGCTCAAGGCATAAGCATTGGTCATATGGATTTGTGTTAACAAACCCTTATGAATAGGATAGGTAGCATGCCCTCCCCCTTATAAGTTGTCTAATATTAATTTATTCGACTCTTTCATGATCCCAAGCAGTCCAAGTATTGCAACCTCACTCTAATACCACTATGTAACTGAATCAACCCCCTAAGTACCCTTTTAAGGGATGGGGTATTAAAAATTTTCTTTTCTCAGTCATATCAATACCTTTTCTCGAGGGCACCATTGTCTTCTTCTTATCAATATATTTCCAATGACTATGATCATTCCCCAAACTGAGTTATCAATCGAACATTATGGCCTCCCGAAGTTATTGAGCCTCCATTGGCTCAAGGCCACCTTACTTCCACGTGGCACCCCCATGGCCTCTTAATACTCATGCCATCCAACGTTGCATATTCCACCTGGATTATTAAGTTCACGCACCCAATCCTTTTACCTCTCTTTGTCATCGTAAAGGTTTTTCTCCCACAGAGCCTCAAACATTCCAACATTAACATTTCTAATGACGATCATGTATTGGGATTGAGCTCGATCCCACTGTCCATGGGTCGAGCATCGTACGGCTCTGGTTGTATCATCGATCTCCACTAGCATGGGGGTTATTGTTCGCTCCTAATCGATTCTTACGTTGATCACATGGGACTTGCCATGGATCGACCATTGTCACCACACCACGCTCTTACGCCAATCAACGATGATCATTTCTTTCCAATATCCAATATCATCATCGAAATTTTGGCAAACACTCATCCATGCCAAGCTTTCATATCCCGACAATGATACATAAAAAATCAACGGTCCAGATCTCATCGTCGTAAATTCTCCAACGAGATCGATGGATCTCGACAATTGCAATATCATATCTTCATCGACGCTCCTAACCAACGCCTAACATGTCCGACCTTTGTGCCCTGACGATGATACATCTGAATCTGATGGTCCAGATCGCATTGTCATCATCTCCGATGAGATCAATGGTCGTGATCGTCTCTAATGAGATCAATGGTCGTCGACTATCCTCTCCATACTTTCATCGACACACTGCCAACGTATGGTTGAGATCTCTCGATCGGTGCATCCAACGGTATAGATCATGGTTTAGGACTTAAGGGCCTTTATGGATCTCTGGGAGAATCATGTCTCAATATTCCACCAAAAGGTAACACCTGTCACCCGGGGAACGCCTTGGCTGCCTTACAAGCATGCCACGTCACTCATGGCGTCATTGTCCACTTTATTATTTGTAAGGGTTCTTAGAGATCTACAATGAAGATGAACTTTGACCTCTCATAGATCCATGGTTCTCGTTATCGTTGATTCCTCATCTTCGTCCAAATTAGGAGCTTTCCTAAGGCGTTTCCATCCTTCCACCTTTGACGATGATACATCAGGAATATAGGGTCCATATTTCCTGAGGGTGACCCTCGACAGATCTAACAGTCACAATTTAAAGTGAGGGCCCAAAGGGCCTCCTTCTCCATTGGGACCCACCTTCGTCCTGATGTTTAATCCCTTGCTGACACTTGTCACTACTTGGACACGTTGGTTTCCATGTTAGAACCCTCACACCATCACGACAACATCTCTTCTTTCCTTTATCATCTAGTCATGGAAAAATCAACAACTCTTGTCCCATCGTCGATGCCTTCATCGTCGTTGTCCTTCTTGGATGATACACCACCTTTCCAATATTTGAACTCCAACGAATGGCCCAAATATTCTCAAATTTTCACCTACATGTGCCATATCCTCTTGACACATGACATCATCTCTACATGACACATGGCACCATCGCCACTTAACACGTCGCATTCACACTTCCTGCAGAAGCTCACCTACAGGTGCCAATTCATTATGTCATGTAGCACCTTCTATACTCGACACGTGGCAGTATCCAAATCAGCCTCTTGAGCCATTAACTAAAGGTCAATGATCTAGATCACATGTTAATTCCCTCTGATCTTGCTAGGTCGACGATCTAGATCTCCTCTCGAAGCTCCTCCAATCTCGACAGATCAATGACCTAGGTCTTCCCTCGGAGTTCCTCCTTCAGAGTACATCACCCCAGGGTCCGCAACTGACTCTAGACGACATCCTTCGATGGACATCTAGAATCGGGTCTTGCTTTGGTTTTGATTAATGGTCCAGATTTGTCTTTGGAGTCCCTCCTTCGAAGTGCTTCTCCTTCGGGACTATAACTTACTCTAAACCGTNCATCATTCCTGGAATATAATTCTAGAATGCAGTATCACAACCTCAAAACAGACCTTAGTCCTTCATAATCCACCCTTAAAACTCCAAGAAAACTCCTCTTGTGCACCTTCAAACCCCAAGAATATTCTCTAGTTCCTCTTGCGCACCTAATATCTCTTCTACACACTTATACTTTCTCTTCTTGTTTGGATACTCTTCAAATGCACACATCTATCCTATATTCATAGTGTTTTTGCATTCACTTATGGGGCCAACTTGTAAAACTGGCTGGGGCGACCTGTTCTTTATGGTTGGTCCAACCTGGAATTTTTTTTCATTTTTTCTCATTCCTATGAAGTTATAGGGAGTGCCATATACAGTTGGAAAGGTCTAAGAATAAGATTTTCAACCATATATCCTATGCTCCCATTTTAGTTAGGTCTTAAGAGTAAAAATGCCTTCAAAGATAGGGTATCCAAACTGAGCATCAATAATAATAAAAAAATATTTCCAACAATCTCCATCTTGCAATCTTTATATTGGACATATGTAGTCTCCCCCTGTCTTTGAAATCAATGATAACAATATTTCCAACAATATCACCCTTTGTCATTGATGGAAACCCTTAATCAATTCTGTAATACTCCCTCTATTTGCAATTTCTTCCTTTGTCTGCAACTTCTCCCCCTTTGACATCAATGACAAAGGGTTTCTCCCCCTGAGCTTGTGCTTCCCTTTACTTACGATATGAGAGGGATATAAATCCCAAGTTCTATCTAATATATTCAAATATGTCTATAGAAAGGGATTTAGTAAAAATATCTACAACCTATTCTTTGGTGGTAATGCATTCCATCTTGACAGTTTGTTCAACTACCTATTCTCTTAGGAAGTGGTACTTGATGGGAATATGCTTCGTCTTTGAGTGCATAACAAGATTCTTTGAAATGTTAATTTCACTTGTGTTGTCACAGATGATTGAGATTGGATGATCATATTCTACCTTGATATCATTCAATGTGCCACATGTGTGCAACATGATACTACTTGTGTGCAACATGATCATATTCTACCTTGAGAACTTGTGTGCAACATGTTTCTACTACAATTTATTCATCTTTTGTTGTGGATAAAGAGATTGAAGTTTTATTCTTGCTCAACCATGATACTATATATTTTCCTGGAAAGAATGATCCTCCACCAATACTTTTCTTTCATCGATACTTCCTACCCAATCTGCATATGTATATGATGTTAAAGTGAAGTCCTTACTTCTTGAATACCACAAGCCAAAGTCTAATGTGCCTTTCAGATATCTGGATATTCTTTTTATTGCTTGCACATGTATCTCCTTTGGTGCTGATTGAAATCTTGCAACCAATCCTATTTCTTGCATGATGTCTAGCCTTAATGTTATCGTATATAGTAAGTTGCCAATCATTGACCTATACAATGTATGATTTTCTTTCGTAGATTCATCATCTTTGCTCAACTTACATCTTGTGATCATGGGTGTACTGATAGGTGCAAAGTATTCCATTATGCATTTCTTCAACATTTCCTTGATATATTTGGTCTCATAATTGAATATGTCTTTGTTGAATTGAGAAATCTACAACCCTAGCAAGAATGACAATTCTCCAAGTATGGACATCTCAAATTCTTTTTGCATTTCTTCTGCAAACTTTTGGCTCATTCTATCAAAATTACTTCCAAATATGATGTCATCCACATAAACCACAACGATTAACATATTTTCATTGTTTGTTTTGATGTAAAGATTGTTTTCTACAACTCCTCTTTTGAAACTTTGTTGTTTTAGGTATTTGTCAAGTCTTGAATACCAAGCTCTAGGAGCTTGATTTAGTCCATAGAGTGCTTTCTTCAGTCTGCATACATGATCTCTATTTTTGGACAATTTAAATCCTTATGCTTGTTTAATATACAATTCTTCTTCTAAATTTCCATTTAGAAAGGCTAACTTGACATCCATTTGATATACTTTGAATTTCTTGAAACAAACAAATTCCAAAAACATTTTGATTGTTTCTAATATTGCAACTGGAGCAAAGGTTTCTTCAAATTCAATACCATCAACTTGAGCATAACCTTTACAGACCAATCTTGTTTCATTTCTTACTACTTGTCCATCTACATCCAATTTGTTTATGAAAAAACATTTGGTGTCAATCATATTCTTATCTTTTGGTCTGGGCACAAGTTCCCATGTTTGATTCTTCTCAATCTTATTTAGTTCTTATTTCATAGCATTAACCCAATGCTTATCTTCACTAGCTTGTGCAAATTTCTTGGGCTCTATTTTAGATAGAAAATAAAAGTTCAATCGTATTCTATTATGAACTCTTATATCTATGTCACCAAGAATCTGATTTTCTGGATGATGCTCTTGAACAAATTCGGATGGTGTCTTTGGATCTTGGAATCCTATTTCTTCTTGTTCTTTCTTTTCTTCTTCCTCTTCTTCTTCCTTTTCTCATTCTTTGTAGATTGTCTCCTCTGGATCTTCATTTGTTTGTAACTTTTCCTTTTGAGGTATTTCTTCATCCTCTTTTACATAAATACTATCTACAACCTTGTGCAGTGTTTTGTGTAGCATTTGTAGACCTTGCTTCCAGATGCATAGCCAAGAAAGATAACTTTATCTATTCTAAAATCAAACTTGCCTAAATTATCTTCATTTCTCTTTATATAACACTTTCTCCCAAATAATTTGAAGAGTTTGATTGTAGTTGGTATACCTTCCATAATTCATAAGGTATTTTGTTGATGTTCACTCTAATGTGTGCTCTATTCAAATTGTAGATTGTTGTGTGGACTACTTCTCAAAAAGGTGTCTGATAGTTTGGCTTCATTCATCATTGTTCTAGCCATTTCTTGTATATTTTTGTTCTTCCTTTCTACAACTCCATTTTGTTACGGAGTCCTTGCTGCCAAAAAAAGTCTCTTGATTCCATGATTCTCACAGAATTCAGTAAATTCAAAAGAGGTAAACTCAACTCCTTTGTCTGATCTTAAGCACTTGATTTTTAAATCAGTCTCATTTTCAACTAGGGATTTGAAAGCTTTAAACTTCTCAAATGCTTCATATTTTTCTTTAAGAAATGTAACCCATGTCATTATTCTGTAATCATCAATAAGCAACATAAAAGATCTCTCACCTTTTAAAATTTGTGTTCTTGTTGGCCTACAGAGGTTTGAGTGTACAAGTTCCAATGGCTTTGATGTTGAGTATTCCTTTGTTTTGAAACTAACTCTCATTTGCTTCCCATGTTGACATGGCTTGTAAATAATGTCGATAGGTTTTGAGATCCTTGGCATATCTCTTACTACTTGTGTCTTGTTGAGTTTGACTAGATTGTCAAAGTTTATATGACCCATCCTTCTATGCCATAACCAAATTTCATTTACTTGTCCTATAAAACATTTTTCTCCTTTGACTTCATCGAGATCGTATACATTGCTCGAGGTTCTACTTGCATTTTCCACTAATCTTCCTGAACCTTCTTTCCTTATCTCACATCCTTTAGAATAAAATGTGAGGTCGTAACCTTGATCACACATTTGACTGACACTTAGAAGATTGTGTTTTAACCCTTCAACATAAAATACATTTTGTGTTTTAGTTTTTCCATTATCAAGACTAACAACACATTTCCCAACTATCCTTGTAGAAGAATTATCCTCAAAGATAACGTTGCCTCTTTTTTCTTCCTTTAGGGTGAGAAATTTATTATGATCCCCTGTCATGTGTTTTAAACATCCATTATCAATGTACCATTGGCTTCCTTTGTCTTGAACATACATTGCAAGTAAACATTCTTCCTTCTTTGGTTCTTCTTGCTTCCTTTTCCACACCTTTGTGTATTCTTCTCTATGCTTGGTAAGAACATCTTCTTCCTTGTTTTGTTTA
>SNQJ01S0033441.1:105858-119290 GCA_010110895.2 Picea sitchensis | reverse complement strand
TTTTGGTCTGGGCACAAGTTCCCATATCTCGTTCTTCTCAATTTAATGTATTTCTTCTTTCATAGCATTAACCCAATGCTTATCTTCACTAGCTTGTGCAAAATTCTTGGGATCTATTTCAGATAGAAAAAAAAAGTTCAATCTTCTTCTAGTTTGAACTCTTATATCTATATCATCAAGAATCTTATTTTTTGGATGATGCTTTTGAACAAATTTGTATGGTGTCTTTGGATATTGGCGTTCTGTTTCATCTTGTTCTTTATTTTCTTCTTCCTTTTCTTGGTCTCTGTATATTGTCTCCTCTAGATCTTCATTTGTTTGTGAATTTTCCTTTTGAGGTATTGTTTCATCCACTCTTACATCAATACTATCTACAACCTTGCATGGTCTTTTGTTGTATCATTTGTAGGCCTTGCTTCTAGATGCTTATACCTTCATCTATTCTAGAATCAAACTTGCCTAAATTATCTTCATTTATATTTATATAACACTTGCTCCCAAAAACTTTGAAGTATTTGAATGTAGCTAGTCTACCTTTCCATAATTCATAAGGTGTCTTGTTGTTATTCACTTTAATTTGTGCTATATTCAAAATGTTGAATGTTGTGCTAATTGCTTCTCTCCAAAAAGTGTTTTGTAGTTTGGCTTCATTCAACAGTGTTTTAGTTATTTCTTTTACAGTTTTGTTCTTTCTTTCTACAACTCCATTTTGTTGTGGAGTCCTTGCCACCAAAAAATGTCTCTTGATTCCATGATTCTCACAGAATTCATTAAATTCATAAGAGGTAAACTCACCTCCTCTGTATGATCTTAAGCACTTGATTTTTAAATTGGTCTCATTTTCAACTAGGGCTTTGAAAGCTTTAAACTTCTCAAATGCTTCATATTTTTCTTTAAGAAATGTAACCCATGTCATTCTTCTGTAATCATCAATAAGAAGTATAAAATAACTCTCACATTTTAAAGTTTTTGTTCTTGTTGGCCCACAAAGGTATGTGTGTACAAGTTCCAATGGATTTGATGTTGAGTACTCCTTTGTTTTGAAACTAAATCTCATTTGCTTCCCGTGCTGACATGGCTTGCAAATAGTGTCGGTAGTTTTTGAGATCCTTGGCATGTCTCTTATTGCTTGTGTTTTGTTGAGTTTTACTATATTTTCAAAGTTTATATGACCCATCCTTCTATGACATAACCATCTTTCATTTACTTATCCCATACAATATTTGTATCCTTTGATTTCATCGAGAACATATACATTGTTCAGGGTTCTATTTGCATTTTCCACTAATCTTCCTGAACCTACTTTCATTATCTTACATCCTTTAGAATGAAATGTGAGGTTGTAACCTTGATAACACATTTGACTGATGCTTAAAAAATTATTTTTTAACCCTTCAACATATAAGACATTTTGTGTTTTAGTCTTTCCATTATCAAGACTAACGATACATTTTCCAACTATCCTTGTAGTAGCATTATCCCTAAAGGTAACACTGTCTCATTTTTCTTCCCTTAGAGGGAGAAATTCGTTATGATCTCCTGTCATATGTTTTGAACATCCACTGTCAATGTAACATTAGCTTCCTTTTTCTTGAGCATGCATTGCAAGTCCACATTCTTCCTTCTTTGTTTCTTCTTGCTTCCTTTTCCACACCTTTGTGTATTCTTTTATATGCTTGGTAAGAACATAATATTCCATGTTTTGTTTATGAGACTTTATTATGGTGTTTCTACAGTCACATGTTATGTGCCCATAGTTATTGCACTTCTAACATTTAGTATTGTCATCAAGTAGAGGAGAAAATGAATTGTAGTTTCTATCAACAAACCCATGAGAACTTTCGGTTTTGTTTCTCACATAATCTTTCTTTGAGGTCTTATAAGAACCTCTATTTCTATCTCTCACATGATCACTTCTTGCATAAGCTCTACAATCTAGTGTTGTATGACCAAAATTATTGCAAGAAAAACAATAGCCAAGAAAGAGATTTTGGTACCGGGTTGTGAAAGGACTTCTTGGTGGAACAACTCTTTTAAATGCATTCTTGGTGTTCTTGTGAGAAGAATCAAGTTTCTGCTAGTCATCATTTCATTTCCTAGTATTGCTTTCATTGTTGATGGAGCCTTTGAGAAAATTAGCATAGATTTTATGATTTTCTTCATTTTATTTTTCTGATGGCTTTGTAACCTTAGTGTTTGCATCTCCCTTGGAGGTCTTTTGTTTTTTTGTGTAGCCAAGGCCTAATTTGATGAATGGTGGCCTCTGGTGACTGAGAATATTATCTAATATTTCAGTACTTTTTCAAAAATTCAAGCTTCTACTCAAATGATCAGTTTGTTTCTCTAGTTCGTTTCTTAAGGAAACAATTTTAGCCTCTAGCTTCTCACAATTTTCTTCCTTTTCTTTCAGTTGGCTTCTCACCACTTCTATATTTTTTTCCTCTTCTAGTTGAGTCTTTAGGATGATAACTATTTTTTTTATTTCATCAAGATCATGATCCTTCTTTTCATATTTTTTCAATTATTCTTTCTTCTTTTTATTCTTTCCCCTGAGTTTGTTTATTTCTTCTAAGGCACTAACGAGTTTTGCTTCAAGATTCACTTCCCCGTCAATGTCTTATTCTTCTGAATCTGATTTTTATTTCTGATTGTCTTCATTTTTTGTATCAATAGACTTTGTATCCATGGCCATGAAGAGGAATTCTTCTTGACTAACCATGTGTTCTCCCAATATTTTCCTTCCAGCGATTAGACTGTTTCCAAAGGAACCTACTCTAATACCAATCATTGTACTTATGCTTATACTAAGAGGGGGGTGAATCAATATAATATAATTTTTACTTTAAATGAACATTCATCAATCATTCATTAACTTTAAAACATTAAATGCATGTAAACTCAAATCACAATACACGGATTTTAATTTGGAAACCTTGTGGGAGAAAACCATAAAAAAAATTATCATTACAAATGTTTGTAGGCACAAACCTACTATTACAAAGATTGTAGGAACCATCCTACTAGAGACACCATTCCCTTCAGTTGAGCACCAATTAAGCAAGATATTTTGTAGGCACCAACCTTCTGGAGACACCAATCTCCTCAACTTAGTACCAACTCAGTAAGACCTGTATAGGAAACAATCTAAGATATTCATACATAGATTACTTATGACTACACCTGCATGCTTAATACCTCATGCATTTCACAACATTATCATACCCTTAAATTCAATGCTTTGGCGCCTCTCCTTGCTTCATACCCCAGACATATATTCAAACCCTAGTCATATTTAGTCTTCATTCCATAGCAAACCTCATAGAATCATTCCCAGAATATAATTCCAGACTACAACATCACAACCTCAAAACAACGCACTTTACAGCATCATAGACCTCAATCCTTCATAGTGTACCCTTAAAATTCCAAGAAAACTCCTCTTGCACACCTTTAGACCCCAAGAATACTCCCCGTCTCCTCTTGTGCACCTTGGATCTCTTCTACGCACTTGTACTCTCTCTTATTGCTTGGATGTTCTTCAAATGCACACATATATCTTGTATTTAAAGTGTTTTTGTATTCACTTATGGGGTCGACTTGTAAAAATTGGTTGGGTCAACCTGTGCTTTCTGGCTGGGATGTCCTGACAAAATCTTCCATAACTCCTCATTCCTATGGAGTTAGAGGGAGTGCCATATACCATTGGAAAGGTCTTGGACTATGTTTTTAACCATATATCCTATGCTCCCATTCGAGTAAGGTATTCAAAGTATAAAGGCCTTCAAATATAGGGTATCCAAACTAAGCATAAAAAATCCAAAAATAATATTTCCAACAATCTCCATCTTGCAATCTTTATCTTGGACATTTGTAGGCTCCCCTTGTCTTTGACATCAATGACAACAATATTTACAATGGGTCTAAGGGGGATTGAACTAAAGCTCGTGATCTTTCCATTTCCTATTCCTAACTCTCTTCCATGTGATAGTCTTATTTCCACTTCATCCTAATGTTTATGTTAATTAAATTAGGAGCCTAGCAAAATGATTTAATTACTTCAAGTAATTATCTCCTATACTCAATAAATTACCTCCTACTTTGAAGTAACCAACGCCTACCATCAAGGAACTAAGAAATTAGTATGGGAAAGGATCCTTACTCTCACCATTCACTCATACAAGAAAGGGAATTAGAATTAGGATAGAGATGCTTGAGAAAGAGAGAGTTCTTTAAGAGAAAATGGGGGATTTAATGAAGAAAACTAGCCCAACTCTCATATGATCCATGAAGAGATGAAAGAGGCACTTCTATGTGATATTAGACACAAATATTGAGTAGGGAGATACCTTCCTAAACCATTGTACAATGCTATCGATTTGGCATTTTTCAAGAATCCATCTATTGTTTAAGAAGCAACATATTATTGGGAATGAAATCTAAAGGTAGACAGTGACTTGGGTTCTTGCTACACATATTAAATAGCATAGAGAGGAATAATATTCCCAAGGTACTAAAGAGTAGTGAAGAGGGTGGGTTCCTATGTTGTGTGGGGTAGTAGAGTGAATGCTAAGAGTTGATCAAATTGAAAGATTGAATAAAAACCCCAACAGTGGTTTGTATTGGATTGGCCTTAGAAACTTTTGGGAAAGAAATGATTTGGAAACCTTGAAAAAATATGATTTTCCCTAGTGGTCTCATGCCCCAGCATGGGGGTGGCATCCATAGAAGATTTTCCTATGGTTGGGAGGAAATTTTTCATGCCTAGTTAGTGGCCTTGAAACTCCATTTGTGAAAAGATAAGTGTATTTCTTCCTCTCTTTGGTTTATTATTTCATTCATTTATGATGAAAGATATATTTGTATTATTTATTATGAGATAATTCCATGAAATTCCTATAAATATTAGTAAGAAAAATTGTTGTTGTTGTAATCAATTAGAGTTTGCAAAACATTTGCATGCCAAGAGTTTTACACAAGGACTATGTGAAAGAATAATTACTCTACCCATCTAATATTGATAATATTAAATATATAAACCTCAAGAAACCATTTATTGGATTGTTAAGAGATTTCCTCTTGAAAATTTGAAGTTTGGAATCATTTTCATGTAGGTGCATGATTTGTTCCCTAGTAAATATTGAGATTTTTTATCATTATAATATTTAGAATGAACTTTTTTTAAATATTTATAAGGAATCATTTTCATGTAGGTACATGATTTGTTCCTAGTAAATATTGAATATTTTTATCATTATAATATTTAAAATGAACTTTTTAAAAATATTTATAAGAATTATTTTATGTAATATCATTTCTTTGTCCAGCCTCCAAATAGTGGTTTGGAATGGAATACTTCCTGTAGCTTTTGAAAATCAAAATTCTTGAGTTTCTAAGTAAGTTGAGGTACGCTTGCTCCTTTTGTGAAGGACAATAGTGACCTCATCAATAGTTTCCTTAAATAAACCCATGAGCATACCCTTATGCTCATTGGTTTTCTTCCTACAACTCATGAAAATCGGACAATAGTGACCTCATCAATAGTTTCCTTAAATAAATCCATGAGCATACCCTTATGCTCATTGGTTTTCTTCCTAAGACTCATGAAAAATCTCCAGTAGTGGCCCAAATGGCCTCCTTTGATTATTTTTAAGGTTTTGAGGGTTGGAATTATTTCTTAAGGGGAACTAAATGCCATGAATTAAAAATAAAATTTAATAATGATTTTATTGAGTTAAACTACTCTTTAGTACTTTCATTTGCCTCCTTGAAGAAAGGGCTACTCAAATTCACCATAGCTTTTTCAAAAAATGTGAATGTTCATAAGGGATTATGTGAGATGTTTATCTTTGTTTAGATTTGTACCATGTTTTTTCTTAAACTATCTTATGTTTTTTCTTAAACTATCTTTTTGTTGAGATTTCAATACATCTTAAAAAAAAAAATTATTAATTTTTCAAGTACTGTTATATTTTATTTCTTTTGATTTTTAATATTTATCTTTTGAAATTCTTTATTTTTTTTATTTTTTTTTTATGTTTGATGAAAATTTACTCTAAAAAAGTTATTTTATTTGTTTAATTTTTTATTCATTAAAGGATTCTAAAATTTTCTAAGTCAAAAATCTCAAAAAATAACTTTTAAATGAGCATCGGAGAAGAAATTTCACTTTTATCGAAGTAGAAACTCCACTTTCTTTACTATCAAAAGTTATTAATTTATCCTGATATCATTAAGTAGTAGGAGGATACATGCTTGAATTTTACTTAAAAGTGAAATTCATCCTCCTAAAATGTTTCCATGGAGGTAGTTTGGTTTTTAATAGGAGTTAAATTGGAATTTTAATGCTAATGAATGTGGAGATTAAATTATGTTGAAAATTGTCAATTCCTGCTAATACTTAGGTTAAAAGTGTGGGTTTAGGTTTCTGATCTGAGTTCAATACCCTTACTGTGTGTTTAGTCAAGAGGAGACACTTAAAAATCCATTCATGTTAAAGGTTGGTGTAGCCCAGGATGGGTGCAATCCCCAGGTGATTTTGATAGCTTAGATGTCCCTAGGTTGTGGTTCTTGGCCAATGGTTGAAATGTTGGCCCAACAAATGACAGGCATTTCTAACAACAACAAAAAATGTTGAAAAGTTAATTATTTTCTTCAATAAAAAATGTTGAAAAGTTAATTATTTTCTTCAATGAAATAAAAAGAGGAAAGCAACCTTCGATACAAATTAAAAGAGAAAAACATGCTTCGATGATCGAAGAATAAATAGATTTTGGTTAAAAATTAAAGTGGATAATTTATGTGGGGAAAGTGTCTAAAGTTCGTTGATTCGTTATTTACAATAAATAAAAGTATCGTAGTCATCCCAAGAATTTCACAATGTTTGTTTTTGGATTTTGCCTCCAATTAAAAGATTTTCCCATCTATGAATAACTCATTTTTTCTCCACTTTTTGAAATTTTCATGGATTTGAAAGTTAGGTTTAGGTGCCACTTAAAGTGAAAATCTCGCCCGATAATTGTTAAATTGCCTTGTTCTACAATTAATATTTTCCCAATAAGTAGCTAAATAGTATTTTCTGAAATGAATGATATATTATTGCTCCAAATTGTATCCAATCTTTAGGCTTGAAAATTCATCATTAAATTTGAATCCAACTCTACTTAAACAATCTGATAAGCATTATTTGTCTTCACTAGCAATATTATCTAATAAGTGTTGTATAAGCGGAGTGACTAGCAGTACCTATCATTATCAGTTCTCTTTTAGCAAAGTTACTTGTAGTGTTTGGTTGATTCATTATCTTTATTATGGAGTGAGTTTAGTATTTTTAGTAAACTTTAGATATTGGCTAAATAATACAAGTATAATTGAAATCCTTCTTATTTACTTATCTCATTGAATTTTTCTATTGATAGATAAAATTGAACAAAGATCTCATTTCAAGTATTATTTTGAAAACTCGGTTATATTAGAAATAAACATTGGATGTAGGTTTTGTGCAAATAAGAGGTTTCATGAAGTTAATAATTTTATATTTCAACTTTTTACCACAAACAATATGCCTCCTAGAATGTGAAGAAATCAATTGCTAAACCGACAAAACAAATAGATGGTGATATGGAAATAACACCGAAACAATTCACACCTATTATCAAGCCGATGAAACCTGAGATTGAATCAATACAACCTATTTATAAGGACATTGAGGCTCTCATAGGTTCTCGGGTATCTTTTACAATATGGGGGGACATCTACAAGAAGTTCATAAAAGAGGATTACCTAGTGTAATTCCTCCAAGTGACCCAACCTTCAGAAATGTTGATGATCTTGTTTTTTCCAACATAAGCAGATCTCACCTTCACACTATAGCTACTAGATGTTAGATTTTTAGTGAGCTATGGCTCATGCATTTTCTTCAAATTTTATGTTTAACATTTACTTAAACCATAACTACTGTAGTAAACCGAGATCACAAGAAGAATAATCATGCACAAGAACAAAAGAAGTATCCTAGGAAACCCTTCTCAACAAGGGAAGAAAACCCAACCAATCCTTTATTATATTCTTCAAGAGAAAGACCTCCCACACCATCACCAAACCTAGCACACAAGAGGGTGATGTAGTTCTCATAAATTCAGACCACAACTTCTGAAATCATGAGATGACACAATGATAAGTGTGTTTCCTCAATGGGGATTCACCTTTATTTATATAATACTTGTCACATCAAATGATGTGTCTATTGGCACAATAGGGACGACCTCAATAACTCAAAATATAATTAATAATTACCATATTAATTATCTTTTATATTAATTATAAATCACATTAAGGTGGGGTCGACCTGTACCCTTTACATTACAATTAGAGTTACAGGCAGGTCTGACTCTTGAACAATATAGCAAGGGATCTTATACACCCACTAGTGCTCAACCACTAGGATCACGTTCACCTATGCTCGTCCACATGCACGTCCACTCAACAGATCTTCTTTCCCGCTGCATTACACAGGAGAGTCATCTGGAGTTTCTCATCAACTCTTCTGCTCAGAGGAGGCTAATACATCATCTTCATTTATGTTCTCATGACGATGCACCCAACACTTTGGGATTTCAGACGTTCACCTTGTTCTCAACCACAGGCACGTCCAACTCAGCAAATCTCCTTTCTCACTAGGTTACATAGGATAATCATTTGGAGTTCTTCTCAACTCTTTGTAAGGAGGAGGCCATCTCTACGTTCCAGCTCTGTCTCAAATAGGAACCACACACCCCTCTCAGGGGCTTTCTCTCAGGTTTGTAAGCTGGAGAATATATCACATAGTTGCAATCATCAACATCTATCAGGTTTGTAAGTTGAAGAATGTCTCACATAGCTGCAATCATCAACACTAGAACCCATGTATTTCCATGTTCTGAAGCAATTGAATGAATTATAAATCATAATATATTGAAAACATGATTTTTATAAATGATAAAGGAAGGTGTATAACTTCCTTTCATCCCTCTGATATAGAGAAATACTATAGGCATCACCAACCAGAAAGTATATGATAACTATTTTTGTAGAGAAATTCCACCAAGATAATGATATCAAGAAGATTTTGGCAGGATGGTGGGTAGAATATAAGAGGTTCTTTGCAAACCATTATGGAGTTTATACAACTACCAACTTGAGATATCCTTACATATATGTAATGTAATTGATGTGCAATCTATATGGTGAACCCAATTGCATTCATTTCAATGATGCATGTGTATCAATTGTTCATATTGTTATTACAATTGGTTCAATTTTCAACAGGGTAGCCATTATGTTCCATGCTTTGAAAAGGGTTGTTGAAAGAGTAGGAAATCCAATTAATGGAAATTTCCCCACATTATATATGGATTCTTATCTGTTAGATATTTCTTGTGTGAGTAACCATTTTCTACGTCTAAATTGGAACTGCAACATATCGAGTAGCCCAATTCATATACATTGTTTGTTACCCCCTAGGGATGACAAATTCAAAGGTACCATCACAATGGTGTCATGTTGTTTCTTGCATGAGATATCTTTCTCATCATCTCCAAACCCGGACAGATCTTCTTGTTATCTCCATTAGATGTATGACTAGTCTAACGCAGATGTGGTATAGCTCATTCTCTTCCCTCACTCCTCAAATGAGAGATGCACCATGGATGGTACAGTATGGTTTCAGTATGCTCTATCTTGATATTCCATGTATTGGTTTTCATTTGGACATGATGTTATAACTTCCTAGCTATTCATGAAAGTGGTAAATGCTAAATAAAATATGATAGCATGTCATAACATGCATAGTTTTATTATTTTCCTCATTGTACCTTGGGGAACCATATTTTCCTTTAGAATTGTTTTCATTTCTCAGGTCAATGTGTACTACTGGGTTCTTAGCCAAGATAGTGTTGTTCACATCCTAACCATGCTAGACATTCCACTTTCCCTATCTCACTTCATTTCATACATATAAAAATATATGTTGACCATGTATGACTTATCAAAGGTTAAAGGAAAGGTCTAATAAAGAAATCCTAACTAATAAATCCAAATAATCTAGAGGTAAAGAGTGATAAAATCAAAAAATCCAAAAATTAAAAATCTTAAGCAATGCCACCTCACTATGAGGCCAATGTCCCTAGTCCCTAGCTTGTCTATAAATATATAAAGAAAAAGGGACTTGTTCAATAAAATGAACAATAAAAAAAAAGGCATAAAGGGGTAGTAAGAAACAATGTCAAGGATAGGTAACTCAATGCTAGAGCTCCCTCTTGAAGGTTATTGTATAAAAAAATCCTAACTCATGAAAGCTAGATGAAGTAAAAAGACCTCTGCATATAAACGACTTTGAGGGTAAACACATGAAGTCTTTCCCTTCCCTTTTCCATCATTATTCATCCTTTTACCTATCGTTCACCTAGGTACTTGGGAAATACTTATTGTCCTGTGACTTGGTACATGTATAAGGGTTAATGTCGTTCTTCTTGGTAAATCTTAGGAAAATATTAAAACTAACCCTTATTTGTTATGTTGTGCTAAGAGAGATCACCAGGTGTTATCATCTAAATGTTTGCTAAGAAGCTAGACACATCACTTCAAGTGGGTACCTTGCATTGAGATACGTGTACCATGCCTCAAGATCCATGACACTACATGGGGATGTGTGATGCTACATTTGGATCCATGCACTCATATTTGATCATATCTACAGAAATTGGGATCCATGCCATTTTCCTTGAGATCAATGTACTACATTGGGATGTGTGTCACCACATTGGGATCCAAAACAATGCATCAAGCCATGACAATGACACCATGTCATCACGCATGCCACATGGATCACTCATATTCATTATCCTTTCTTAGTTATATGTTGTATTCACACTCACGCATTGTTATCTCTCCTTGGACCACACATGGGAGCCATTTATGCATTTGAGGAGTTGGTTACAGGTTGTTGGAGTGGTTACAGGGGATTAGTTGGACCATTAGATGATGTGGCATTGATCACCATTTTTTATTTGAGCACCCACCTTAAGGAGGCCACGTGTGCTACATATCATAGGATTCTCTCTTGGATGGCCCACGCATGTGGCAGTGACGTCATGCTCTTAAGGTGGTTATTTCCCAATTGGACCATTCCTTACACTTGGGGAGTTGGTTGAAGGAAATTGGAGGTCCTTGGACCAATTTGGACTCACCTTTTCACCTCTTGAGGTCACATTAGCACATATTTTAAGGGGCACATATCTCCTACCTCTCTCTAGCCCATAGGTGTTGGCGTTTATTGAGAGGGATGTTTTGGTCGTGGAGGGTTTTGAGGAATATTTTATCTCACTTATTGTATTTTCCCATGGTTTTGACTGGGCCATTGGTTTTGAACTCATGGTATTGAGCTAGCACATTTTATTATGTATTGTATCAAGGAGGCTCCTTAGCTATAAAAGGAGGGGAACTCTCTCATTTTATTTGTTGGAGATTAATGAGAAAATTGGTTTGAAGAAGTTCTTAGTTATTTATCTCTTTTACGTGATGTTTTAGGTTATTGTTCAATGGTTATATATAGTTTTTTCCAACTTTGCTAGAGGACAAAATCTACTACAAAGGCCAAAGAAATGCAACTTGCTCCACTTGGAGGGGAAAATAAGGTATACATTTATTGTCCTATTTCCCTTTTACCATTGAAGAATTTTGTTTTGGCATTGAGGTAGGACATATAGGAGCTCTTCCCTCTTGCACAAGGCCATGCTTTGAGATCACCTTAGTAGTATTTGGAGATAATTCTTAGTGAATTAATCCCCCCATCCAAACTTGGAGAACCCTATTTCCCTAGGTGATGCTTGATAGTTGATCCTCTTTAGGTACCTTCAACATTATCTCATCTTAAAACCCTAAGCCTCATATATACTTTTGTAGTGACCCCATATCCCTTCCTAAGGCACTATTCTATTGTAACGCATCTTTCTTTCTGAGTTGTAACGCTCTAATACCATACTGTGACACATCTTTCTTTCTGAGCTATAACGCTTTGATACCATACTGTAACACCCCTTTTCCATCAGTCGGGCAAGCGCTACTTCGCGAACTAACAATCTCATACTTAATTATATATATATGACATGCAATTAGAAAATGAAACACATTTAAACTCAGAGTAAGCATAATAATTATTGTTATTATAAATAATCAATGTCATTAACATTAATTCCTATGAACAGCAGAATACATGATAAATATAAATACATATACATGCAGAAACGTAATTAAAAACATCATTTGGTACTTATCTTTGAAACGGTGGTAATTCCACCAACCAAGTGCAGGCTTTCCATGAACCTCCCAGCCTTAAACCACACTGCTCATCAAGCTCAGCAGTGGGTCACCCCCGAGCTGGGACTAAGCTCCACCCCCAAGGCAAGGAATCCTAGGCTAGGTTGAGGTTACAGGGAAAACACACAGTCACAAGGAAAGAATTCTCTCTCGGGAACCACTCATACTCACCGCCCACAGACTCTCCTTCCCCACATGCCTGTTCCACCCTAGGAGTATACACCTTCTCTATCACCTAGACAGTCCTTCGGTTGCTAACCTCCCTTGCCTTGGGTTTCAGCAACAGACCAGACCAGAAGTCTCCGAGCTCTGTGGCAGCTACAAGGTTCCTTCCAGGAGTTCTCTCCTTCCTTTGTGCACTCTCTCACCTGGAGAGAATTGCTCACAGGCCAAGCAACCTGTTCTTCCAACTTGAATTACCTCTCTCACCTGGAGAGAGTGTTGTACAAATTGACCAACAAGCCCCATGCAGTCCATCACTGCGTGGCCACAACAACCAACGGGGAAAACAGACACGGGCTTTCCAACATGCTCAACAATGATAGGATGGTCTCACGGTTATGGCTTTGGGACAGATATTCCACACACAGGCTCAATCTGTTCAGACAGAGGATGTCTCGACTTTCCAGAAACCAACACAGGCTATCCCCGAAATCAACACAGAAGTTTTCCCCGGTTTCAGAATTGCACGAGGTCTCTTGCAGAGGTCGGACGGGTTCATGCTCAGGCAGTCGAGGGTCGAATGGTGGAGGAACCCCCAACACGGCTCATCTCAGCCATTTTATTTGCATGCGCCTGGGTTGACACTTGTCACCCATGCAACTGCATGCATTCCTACAGCATGTGTTCCTTCCATTCGGAAGTTGTTTGTCCTTCCAAAAGAACTTAGGATAAAACATATTATTCACATGTCTTTTGGAATAATATTAAAATATTATTCCCAAGGACCTAAGCCCCTAGGATTAACCCCTAGGCTCAACACTTAGTCCCTTTCCCACCTTCCAGCCCCTAATCCCTTGCCCACTCTGTGGAAGCTTAGTCCCCCATCACTCATTCATCGTGGTCGGTCTGCACGCGGCGG
>SNQJ01S0033441.1:89285-105848 GCA_010110895.2 Picea sitchensis | reverse complement strand
GCATTTGCTCACCCACTTCAGCCTTCCTGGGCTCTCTGAAAGATGGTTGTCCCTGAGGACTGTTTCTGAAAAAGGGAGGCTTGTTTCCCTTCTGCCTCTGCTTTTTCCTGAACTTCTTCTGATCATCCCAAGCCTTTTGAAAAGTAGGCCTTTCTCTTTGTTGTTCATATAAGCATTCTTCCCTTCTTATTGTTTCTTCCATAGTCTTAGGATCATCATACTGAATCATGTCACCAGTAGAAGGTGGAAGTCCACTCAGATATCTCTGAATCTTGATAGCCTCATCTTTGATGAACGGAACATACTTCAGTAGTTCCAAAAAACTTTGTTCGTATTCATCGATGATCTTGTTGCCCAGCTTGAGTTCGAAGAAATCCTTCATCTTTCTGTCATAATATCTTTTGGTCAAGTATTTCTTCTCGAAATACCTCTTGAACTCCTTCCAAGTGATATCTTTCTCTTTGATGTGTTGCACCTGCACAAACTGATCCCACCACATGGATGCTTTTCCCTTTAGTTGATACATTGCAATTCTTCCTTCTGCATGAGGGGAATAATTTTGTAGTTGGAAATATTTCCTCATGACTAGCAACCATGTTTCGACATCTTCCTCCTTCTTATGTTCTCCATCGAACGTTGGAGGCTTGATCTTGTTCATCTCTCCTTTCAATTCATCCCTTCCAGATGTTCGGTGTTTTCTAGTAGGGGACGGGCTTGAACTACTGTGCGCTTCCCTGCTAGAATGCTTTGGGGAGCGATGATGATGTCTGCTACCACTCCTCGATCTTCTTTTTCTCTCAGGGGTCCTGTCACTTCTTGATCTTCTTTTCCTCTCAGGGGTCCTACGACTCTCTGTCTTGCTTGAGTCACTCCCCTTCTCTAATTTCCTTTCTATTCTTTCCAGGCTCTTCAGCATCTTTAAGTTGAATTCACCTTGTTGATCCCTGACCCTCATGAGCTTTAGGCTATCGGCTCGGTGAGCTTGGGCATATTTCTGCAATCTTTCAATGAGTTTCATCATATGTCCTTCCTTATCCATCTCTTTTTCGTGCCCATTAGAGTTTGATCCTTCGACTCCCAAGTTGACATCCCTTCCTACCCTTTCGTCCTCTGTTTCAGAGGCAATTTGTACCTTTTCCATTTCTATACTCGGCGTAGATTCACGGTTGACCTGACACTCATTGAACTCTGCACACACAATGTGCAATCAACCAAAGTTTGTCAGGCCCTTAAACCTTCAAGAAACTTACAACACTCATAAACCAACATGAACAAGAAAAACATTTCGATTCCATTAAGTTTTCTGAGCTTTGTTTGGCTCTGCAAATTTCGGGACTTCTGGTTTCGGGGTCTCGGTCCACGAGACTCTCATACTCGCTTTCGGGTGATAGCTCCCTCTTTCTCCCTACCCTCATAACCAAAGGCACCTTTCACAACTTTGCGATCTCGCGAGTTCACGAGTCGAAGACCCTCGACTCTTCTTCCTCCAAACGCCGATACCCGAGATGTGATACAGGTATGGCTCCCTCCTCGCTAAAGCCTGCTACATATAACCGTAGGCTAGGGCTAAGTGCTAGCACCTCTCGCAACTCGCGACTTCGCGAGTTGGAGTGTTGAGCCTTCGTGATCCTCCTTTGTGAATCCTGAAATCCCGATTTACTTTACCCTCCGGGCCCACATAGCACAACTGTCTCCACATCTACAGTGGTGAGTGGCACCCTCAGGAGGGTCCATGTTATCTATGGTGATGTCATCGGGTCCCACCATGCTCACTTTTCTTTTGTCCCACTGGCACATGGTACACACCCATGTGTCCACGTCCATTTCAAGTGAAATCCAACGATTAGACCTTTCTCAAATCTACGACGCAGATCCTTTCGACGTTTCGGGGTTTCGGGCATCGGGAGTTCGTGCATCCACACCTCTCGAACTTCTGTTTGCCGAAATCCTGAAATTACTGTCTACCCCTCCACTTGATCCAATGGTCAAGTTCCTATCTTACGATCTATAGTGTAGATCGTTTCGGAATTTCGGTTTTCGCTATTTTGCGACTTGCGAAAACAAGGTTCTTCCCTTTTGGTTTCCCAGGTGCCGAAACGCTGTCCAGCAGCCACATGTTCCTCCCGATGGACAGTCCCGACGAATTCGGGGTTTCGCGTATGACGATTTCCATGTTCCTATGCAACTCCAAAGGGTTTTTAAACTCTGCACACGTTTTCCAGATCTGACAATCACGAGGGTTCTCCTTTCCCCTGAACAGATCCTACGGCTCCAACACTTCTGGTGTGAAGTCCTCTCTCCCTATGGTCAGATACCACATCGGATGCGGTTTCATAACACCGCTACACCTCCTGAGCATGGTAACACGGTCAAGTAACTCCTTGACACTCAGGAGCATTCAAAGGTCCGAAATTGGTCCTCCAAACACAATTTCTCCTCAAACCCTCGGTCCAAAGACCACTCAATTGGCCCATCTAGGCTCAGCGTCGAAACCTTGGCTCTGATACCATACTGTAACACATCTTTCTTTCTGAGCTGTAACGCTCTGATACCATACTGTAACACATCTTTCTTTCTGAGCTGTAACGCTCTGATACCATACTGTAACACCCCCTTTCCATCAGTCGGGCAGGCGCTACTTCGCGGAATAACAATCTCATACTTAATTATATATATATGACATGCAATCAAAAAATGAAACACATTTAAACTCAGAGTAAGCATAATAATTATTGCTATTATAAATAATCAATGTCATTAACATTAATTCGTATGCACAGCATAATACATAATAAATATAAATACACAGACATGCAGAAACGTAATTAAAAACATCATCTAGTACTTATCTTTGAAACGGTGGTAATTCCACCAACCAGGTGCAGGCCTTCCACGAACCTCCCAGCCTTAGACCACACTGCTCATCAAGCTCAGCAGTGGGTCACCCCCGAGCTGGGACTAAGCTCCACCCCCAAGGCAAGGAATACTAGGCTAGGCTGAGGTTACAGGGAAAACACACAGTCACAAGGAAATAATTCTCTCCCAGAAACCACTCATACTCACCGCCCACAGACTCTCCTTCCCCACATGCCTGTTCCACCCCAGGAGTATACGCCTTCTCTGTCACCTAGACAGTCCTTTGGCTACTAATCTCCCTTGCCTTGGGTTTCAGCAACAGACCGAACCGAAAGTCTCTGAGCTCTATGGAAGCTACAGGGTTCCTTCCAAGAGTTCTCTCCTTCCTCTGCACACTCTCTCACCTGGAGAGAATTGCTCACAGGCCAAGCAACCTGTTCTTCCAACTTGAATTACCTCTCTCACCTGGAGAGAGTGTTGTACAAACTGGCCAACAAGCCCCACGCAGTCCAGCACTGCGTGGCCACAACAGCCAACGGGGAAAACAGACACGGGCTTTCCAATAGGCTCAACAATGACAGGATGGTCTCACGGTTATGGATTTGGGACAAAGATTCCACACACAGGCTCAATCTGTTCAGACAGAGGATGTCTCGGCTTTCCAGAAACCAACACAGGCTATCCCCGAAATCAACACAGACTTTTTCCCCGGTTTTAGAATTGCACGAGGTCTCTTGCACAGGTCGGACGAGTTCACGCTCAGGCAGTTGAGGGTCGAATCGTGGAGGAACCCCCAACACGGCTCATCTCAGCCATTTTATTTGCATGCGCCTGGGTTGACACTTGTCACCCATGCAACTGCATGCATTCCTTCAGCATGCGTTCCTTCCATTCGAAAGTTGTTTGTCCTTCCAAAAGAACTTAGGATAAAACATATTATTCACATTTCTTTTGGAATAATATTAAAATATTATTCCCAAGGACCTAAGCCCCTAGGCTCAACACTTAGTCCCTTTTCCCACCTTCCAGCCCCAAATCCCTTGCCCACTCTGTGGAAGCTTAGTACCCCATCACTCATTCATCGTGGTCGGTCTTCACGCGGCGGTGCTTATATTTTATTACTGTTCCGCATAAATACAGGTACAAAATCAGGCTCTTGGCCTTCAACACTTAGGCTCTCTGGCCTAACAATCACATAATCCCACTAGCTTATATAAACTCGGCTCACCAGCCTATAAAACATATTTACAATTCATTCCATAAAAAAGATTTACAATTCATTCCATAAACAAGATTTACAATAGGGCTCATCCTTGGGGACATTACAATCTATCCTTCTCTCCAACCACCAAAAAACCCAAAAATCATTTTTCCTTTGTTGTCCTTTATTTATTTGTTTTTTATTTGTTGTAACATAGGGTTTGTATTGTATCATCTTTATCTAGGTTGTTGATCTAAAGGGATTTATGTTATATCTTGTGTTTTGATCTTATGCTAACTTGCTTTCAAAGAACATTCTTCTAGTTGGCATATAAAAGGTTTTGGATCTAGTTCTCATTGCTATTACCATTAGATCTAACCCTCACATGTTTGAGGCTTTCTTGAAATGTTGAATATTATTATGGGATGCCTTGACTAGTAGCTTAGAACAATTGGGCCAAGATCAGACTTAATTTTATATCAAATGTAGTGAATGAGTTTGGTTCAGACTACACACATCCAAGATACTTGGAATAGTACAAAGAAATCCATAAGGATAATTAAATATATAAGAATATGAATATGAATGATATATGATACAACTGAGAATGAGGGTTGTATATATACCCATGCAAGGGTTCTCTTTCATGAAGAGGCGTGAACTTTCATTATAAGGTGTCTCTCCATTATTAATCATTAATTATTTATTATTTATTAGTATTTATATTGTATATTGTATTTATATTTATGTTGTTACAAGTGCCATCAACATTCATGATGACTTCCTGGATGCCAAACCTTATTGGTGTAATTAGCACCAAGTTATCTAGAAGATGTGCATTATTTCTTAGAACATAATAAGTTACCTCATGAACTTTCAACTACTCAATGCAGAAGATTAGACCTTAAAGCATCTCGCTTCTAAATGATCGATGGTGTGATGTACCAAGTTAGTTGGGATAGCATTATGAGATGTATTCATTGGTAAGCACCTGAAATGTCACTAAAGAAGCTCATGGAACAACAAGAGGACATATCCCCACTCTCTTGATTGGTAAAAATATCCTACACTCCAAATTATGGTAGGCTATAGTGTTTTTGGGTTGCCATGAAAATGTAAAGAAATGTGAAAGATGTCGAAAAGGAGCACATAAGCCACATTAGATTGATTTTCATGAGCTAAATCCAAATCTACAATTGCAGCCCCTTGAGCACTGCGGTACAATTTTTTCAAGGGCTCTTTGAGTCAACTAAGCACACTCAAACCAAGTACATTTTAGTGGCCACAAATTTCTTTATGAAATGGGAAAATGCATGTGTTGTCCAAGCAAACTCAAATGCCTCGATTAGAAAAGTTCCAATTTGAGTCAAATTTCTATCAATTTGCATGTCCAGTCCAAATCACTTTAGACTCTAGAGAGGGGTTCATTTCATTGCTCAAACAATCCAAGAGTTGATGAAGAACTTCAAAATACACCAATGAAAGAGTACCCAAGGGAAAACATCGAAGCCAAGGGCACTAACAAATTTTTAGTCTAGAAGCACTAATCAAGGACTATGGATTACAAAGAAAAGATTGGGACAATAGGCTACCCATAGTTTTTGGGTATTATAGAAGCACTGAAAATATCCTCAATGTATACAATGTTCCAACTAGTGTATAGTCAAGATAACATAATATCAATGGAATTTTGGATTGCATCCTTGAAAATAGCTTTGTATGAAAGATGGAAAACAAGTGAGTCCCAAAAATACAATAGCAAGACCATGAAAAGTTGGATGAAGATTGTTAATGGGTTGAATTTCAATACATAATGGCAAAGTGTTGAATAAAGGCCTATCATAATAGCAAGCTTAGGACACTAGAGTTCCAAGAAGGAGATTATGTACTTATGTATGACAAACAAACAAAAAGACAAGCCCAAGTAACTCAATTATGGTTGGCTTGGACTCAAGTATGGTTGACTTGGACCATACAGTTAAAGACCTTTTTTGACCATGGATCTAAAGAATTAGAAACCAGGGATGGGAATACATATCTCAATTAGGTGAATGTATGTCCACTAAGAATCTATCATTCTTGAAGAACCTGGAATCAATGTTATTGAAACCAGCCGAACTGTACCATTTCAGTCATCTTAAGTTGGAGCAGGCCAACTAAAATTGATTGGTTTTGTCGACCCTACTGAATTGGACTGAAATAGGTTTATTTAGACCAATTTTGGGCTGAATCTATGATTAGTTTAGCCTCCCTGTGAATCTTGTGTAGTTCAGATTTCCTAGCTTGATGCTCACCAAGCATTCTCTAGAGATGTGTGGGGACTTCAACATTAAAGGTAAACAGGGCAATTGCTTAAGGAGTAGTCTAGGCTCTAGACTCCATGCCCAATGGCAGCATTTGGTTTTCCTTTTCTTTTCTAACCATCTCAATTTAATTTACCCCTTTAAATTTTTATTTTATAAGCAGCCTAGGGTTTATTATCTTCAAATTTCTGAACTAGGTTGCCCTTTCCAGGTTTCATTTGAGCTAATTGTTTCATATTCAGCTGTAAACTTGGATCTTATTTGCAGGTCACGCTCCTCAAAACAGCTCTATTTGAAATCGATTTGCATATATAAAATTGGATCTGAAGTCTGATTTCTTGTTTTAATCTTATGCATAGATCTAACACTAACCCTAAGGAAACCAAGTGACATTTTATGAACTGACAGATTTGAGATGTTCATCTTCTGATCTGAATTCACCAAAGACGTGTGCACATTTAATGGTAGATCTAAATCACAGAATGATGATATGATGCACCTAAAATATTGCATGGTCAAAGTTCATATGCTGACTACACTTTTATGGCATATCATTTACAGGACGTTTTAATTGTTTTGTGATTTAATGTCTTCTAAGAGTCTAATCAACGGTACAAACATCTGAACAACCTCCAAAATTGTTGAAGCGATTCACCTTTTTTTAGCTAGCCGAGGGTTTTAAATCAATGCACTAGTATGGTAAACAATCCTCACAATCAAATTTCAATCAAGTTTTGCTATATTGGTCTACGGTTTATCACTCTAGTCAAATGGTGACTGCTGGAGTACTTTATTTGTCACCACATATCTGCTGTAGGATTGGAGTTTTATGAATAAATCTTGTATAAACTCGTTCACATTGCCGGCACAACATGACACAAATTTGAGTTGTTTTGTCATCCTAAATCAGATTTTCATACAGTACTGGTTAGTTTGGTTTTACCATGAGAATCTACAGCACTTTAATTTTGAAATTTATACTTCATAAGTGAATAAAACTCCAGCAATGTGCAACAATTTACTCCACAAAATGAATGGTTTCCAAGAAAAAAATATCTTTGGCTATTTCAAATATCACTTGTCTACAGAATTTATGTGGTGAAATCTGAATCATGCTGTGAATGAGATATGGTGGTTCACTGTAAAATAAATTCTGTACTTAGAGAAATTGTTATGACTTTTGCCTTACAGCAGATGACTCGATTTGGATAAATGTGCAAGCACACATACACTCCTAACATAGCTTAAAATGAATTTGCAAGCAAATAATAACAGCCCATTCACTGTGTAGATGACTTCTGGACTGTTCATGCTACAGCACTATCAATTCATTTACTAAGCAAAAGAACAGCATTAGGTAATACCTCATATCTGATGTTTTTTCAAGATTATTTGAGCATATCCCAAACATACCTTTAAGGCAGTCATTCACAAACAATTTACATACGATTTTGAAATACTTGTGGTGTATTTGATGAATTCTGGGTAAATTTGAGATCACAATCATTTTGGGAGATAGTGAAATTTGGATCAAGTCCCTAAAGGCATAAGTAGATAAAACTTTCCATGATCACTCTTGTCTTGAATAATTTTTCATGGTGGATTAGTTATGTCATTCATGTAACATCATAAATTGGTTTCATGGGTAAGAATATTTGTCAATTTTGGGCTAATTTCTACTTCCACTTACTCTATAACGATTGGCTTAAAGTGATCATAGGGGATCCCCGTAGGCTAGGATAGCTAGTTTCCTTAGTTTGAAGTGTGGGGCAAGGCCACTGAGGTGACAGTGGGTGGCTTGCCTGTAGTGCCTCCAGGCTCTCGTGATTTGTGATTAGGACTTTCTTCACCTAATGAGAGTTTTAGCAGTAATATGTGGAACAGTAAATTTGGATCTAGTCAAATCAGAAGTACAAAGCACTGGGTATATGCAAATCTAGTATGTAAGCAGTCAGGTAAGCACTTTAAAGTCTTTAGCATTTATGCTCCCATGCAACATAGAGAGAAGCAAGAATGTTGGCATTCTATTGAAAAATGAGAGAAATTGTAGATATGGAACATTGTATTCTTGCTGGCGATCTTAATATGGTGCTAACATCAGAAGAAAAAAGAGGAGGAAGCGTGGTACGAGATCCCTTTCGGGAAAAAGTTGAGTATCTCATGGATGAGTGGGATCTATTTGATGTCAAACCCAAAAGAGGAAGATTTACCTAAACAAACAGAAGAACGAGACACGATCATATTGCAGCTCGACTAGATCGATTTCTTATTCATGGCCACTTTCTGGAGGAAGATTATGAAACCTCTTCTTCTATTATACCATCAGCAACTTCGGATCATAGGTTAATCAATCTTTCCTTACTGGCAAAAGAAAATTATGGGCCCCTCCCATTCAAATTCAACCCCCTTTGGCTTCAGCATGAGGAAGTTATGGGGGTTATAAAAAATGCCTGGAAGCAAATTTTGAAGGCTCTCCGAGCTTCATATGGGATTCAAAACTAGAAGTTACAAAATCAACTCTCAAGAAATGGGCCAAACTCAGATATAAGCAACGGATTATGGAGAGGAAGGTACTGTAGAAAAGCCTGGCGGATTTGCAGAGAAAAATGGACAAGGCTAAGATAACACATTAGTTGCAAATGGAATAGAAAGACCTGTATGGGAAGATACGCTCTGCCTTTATAAAATATGAAGAATATTGGAGGATCAAGTCACTAAGTCTATGGCTTAAGGCAGGTGACAAAAACATGTCCTATTTTCATAAGCAATACAGAGCTAGATAGCATAGGAATAAAGTTAAACAGATTCAAAAGGCAAATGGTGAGAAGACAACAGCCTATGAAGAAATCAAAAGGGAGGCCTTTCTACAATTCAAAACTCTTCTCACGGAAGGGGACAAGGAAACCCCAACATATGCGGTGACAATGTTGTGGGCGGTCCCCACCCTAATATCAAATCTAGAAAATGAAACGCTGAAAAGGAAATTGAGGAATAGGTTATAGAGGTGATGTGGGGCCTAGATCCTGACAAGGCTCCGCAACCTGATGGGTTTTCAATCTCTTTTTATAGAATATGTCGGGACATAATCAAAATTGACCTTGGTAAAATGCTTCAATGGACGACGAAGAAATGCAAGGTACATAGAAGTACAAACTCATCATTCCCAGCCCTCGTATCTAAGTAATCTAATCCAAACTCCTTCTCTAGATTTAGGCCTATTTCATTGTGTAATTCATCCTATAAGATTCTCTCCAAAGCATTACCAATCGTCTCAAGAAATTCTTTCCAAGGATCATCTATGAGAATCAAGGGGGCTTTATTCAAAAGCGACAAGTCATAGATAACATCATTCCAACGCAAGACGCTATTCACTCAAGCAAGCAAGATCGGAAAGGAGAATGGAATGATAATCAAAATGGATATGGCTAATGTTTTGACTGGGTGCGCCTTTCCTTGCTTTTTGATTTTTAAGAAAATTTGTATTTTTTTTATAATTTCATAAGATGGATAAACGCTTGTGTTGAGAGACCGTGGATTTCCCCCTCCTTGGTCAATGGAAAACCCAACCCTTTCTTCGTCAAGGATGCCCCCTTTTGCCAATTCTTTATATTATCATGGCTGATTCATTAAGCAAAAAGTTGGAGGAAAGACAGTCAAGATATTTGCAAGGGATTCCTATTGCAAGAAGAACAAAGGAGATTAATCACCTTTGCAGATGACACCATCTTGTTAGGAGGATCCTCCATAATAATTGCAGAAAGATTTAAAGCAATTCTGGATCTTTATCTCAATGACTTAAGGGAGAGTTTAAACAAAAGGAAAAGTTGCATCTTCGGCTGGAATTTTGCTCCACGGCTCATGCACTCCATAGCCAATGCCCTTGAATTTTCGATTGATTTAAACTAGAACTCATTCTGATATCTCGAAATTCCAATTCTTTTGGGAAATGTTAGAGCCTCAGATTGGCAAGATATTCTACAAAAAATCAAGAATAAGATGATCCAGTGGGGTACTCGGTGGTTGAACTCGGTTGGAAGAGTGGTCCTAATGAAGGTGGTTCTTTCATCATCCCCTATCTATCAATGCTCAGCAATGTTAGCACCCACTGGAATTATGCAACAAGTTGGGTTGATGATGCGAAAATTTCTCTGGAGAGGAGGTAAGTCAAATGCCAAGAAGTATCACCTCATAAACTGGAGCATAGTAACCTCTCTGGTTGAGTGTGGGGGTCTTGCAATAAAGAATCGTGTTTTAATGAATAAATCCTTGGGTGCCAAAATCCTTTGGTGACTGGTCTCTGGACAAAAATCTTGGTGGAAATCAATCATTCTGAAAAAATAACTGCAGACAGTAAGACTCAAATGCCTTGATCAAAATACTATAGCTAGTTCATGCTCACCAATATGAAGTTGTGTAGATCCTCAACTCCCCTCGTCTAGGAACATCTGACTTGGGTGGTGAGCAATGGTTCCAAGATAAGGGTGTGGGAAGATAGTATCATGGGGGGAACCCGCAGATGAGCCGTATGCAAGAGCTAAATGAGCTCAAATTTTGGATGGACTCACATGGGTATAAGATCTTGGCAGATATATTGGTCTAGGATAGAACAACTACTGACATATGGATAGGGCGATAAGTTTAACACCTTCCTTCATAATTGTCAAATGACTGGGAGTCCCTAAAGACTAATCTCATAGGAGCTATACCTATCAATATGAATGAAGTCAATATGAGGGGTTGGAGTGCTGGAGGAAGAGAATATACAATTAAAGTAGGGTAAAGTCTCCAAAATGAAGCCAGATGTAATTATCCAACGGTAGCGCTTTGGAAGGAAATTTGGCAAAGTGAAGCTCTTCCAAAAATTAAAATGTTTAGCTAGATTCTAAGTCACAGGAAAGTTCTTACCACGAAGAATCTTAGAAAGTGAGGGATAAAAGAGCCTTCTCAATGACATTTGTGCAAACAAACTAAAGAAGACACGGCCCATATTTTTTGAGAATGTAAATTTTCAACTTTGGTATGGAAATACGCCCTTACAAATTTAAATATTCAAGTAGACATGCCAAGAAACTGGACAAAGATGTATCTAACCTGGCATAAGAAGTATCCCAAAACCTTTGAAAACAAACCATTATTGAAAAGAGTATGGAAGGCAGTTCCATTCTTTTGAAGCTGGAAAATTTGGTTAGCTTGAAATAAATCCATATTCAGAAATGAAGAAGTTAAATCCATAAGTGGCAGCTTAGGCATGGGGAATGCTGATAGAGGCCACCACTATGAGGGTATTTAGAAGTTAAAATATAGTCAATTTAGAAGTGGAAGAGAGATATTGCCTCAAGAGTCTTCTTTAAAGCTCAAAATTAAACAATCTTATCAAGAGGGCCAAACCAAAGTCATTCATCAATTGGAACTTAAGATTCAAGAATCCCAGGTGACAAATTGCATGTATGGATCGACATTCGGAAACACTACACTTTATTCTTTGATGGAGCCTCCAAAGGAAATCTAGGGGTGGCAGGTGTGGGGAGGGTGATCTTTGGCAAGAAGAAATTACCTATGCTTGGGGTATCGACAACATTATAAATAAGCAAGTAGAGGCATTATCCCTTTAGAAAGGGTCTAGATCATGAAAATTAAAAGGTTCAATTAGTTGTATGTCATGGGGGATTCTATGGTTGTTGTTCGTCACATGGTGAAAAAATCTCTCCCCAAAGAACCTAATCTTCGAAGACTTCTCATTTGAATTCATAAGCTGGTAGAGGGGGTTTAGGAAGTGGTAGTCTCCCATGCACTTTGTGAACCCAACCATCAGGCTGATGCTCAAGCTAATTTAGCTTGTACCCTCCCTTTTGGTAAATTGCTAGAAAATGGGGGAGGACTTATTTTCCAATCCACCCTATGTTTGTATACCCACACTTGTTTATGACCAAAATGAAGGCTAAAGACAAGTGGAAACATGGTAACAACATGCATCGCAATGGTACAAAGGGATGGCCCTTTGTGCAGTTCACACAAGCTAGCATGTGGGGGTCTAATTAAGCCTAGCTAGATGGAAGTCTTGAGTGCATGTGGGCTTTATTCCCTTGTCATGGTGCATTGGTGGATTTCATCTTAGGTTTGGAGCAGAGGTCTATTCAGCCTGTTTCTTCTTTGGTTTTTCTTCTCTTCTCCATGTGAATTGGCATCCATTTATCCTAGTGGCATTGTGTTTGTGTTGTGGGAGCATCTTGATAATAATCCCCCTCTTGTTTCGTTCCAATCTCTAGTCATAACCTCTGAAAGTCGGGTTAGTTTGCATCCTTGCTCTGAAATGATTCAGAATCTCCTAATCTGGGCATTCAGACTGAAATTATCTAGTCTAATAAGAGGGTATTCCAGTGGTCATTTTGTTTGTGTCTTTGGGAACTCTATTAATAGAAAAAGACAATGTAGCCATCTTTCTATTTGACATTTAATGACCAACCATTTGGACAAATTTCACAACTCACTTCAGCGGTGTGATAGGCTTTGTGATGACAATCAAGAAGCAATGGCTCTGGCAATGGAAAAAAATGGAAGTTTGGAAAAAGTACCGGGAGCTATAATATGAAAAAGATATGAAGATTACAAAGACGCAGCTAGAAAACATGAAATCCCAAATGGAGAAACAAGAGAAAAATAGTGCTTATGGATGTAGAGGTGGAAGTTCATAGGGAGAAGCTCGTAGAGCAAGACAAAATTATTAAGGAGTTGCAAGAGAAATTCAAGCATCTAGAATTAGAGCAATCTCCTAGGTTTCTATAATTTTTCCATTTTCCCTCGCCAACAGTTTCAATGGGCTCTTTTGGACATGATCAGGGTGAATTAATGGAAGAATACATTGTGGAACAACACTCTGAGCAAGCAAAACAAGAAACCCCCACCATTTCATCCTTTGATGTTTTAAGAATGAAGATTGCCCACTATGAGCATGGTAAAAAGCATGTTTAAATTTTTTAGATGTTTTTTAAAAGAATTTTGTTGTTAGGCCAATATGTAAGGCTTTGTACAAGATGAATAGTCAACAGTACTTCTAGAATTTTGAAAATAGGCCAAATAGGGAATATCCAACAGCAAATATTGTATCTTATGATGGCATTTTGGACCAGATCATCTATTTTTGTTTGTATTAAAAGGCTGGATGGCACGGCCGCAGCCCCCTCTATTTTTATTTAATACAAACAGTAACTATTCTTGTTAAAAACAAACAATGAACATGGAAACATTTTACTTAAAATACTTGAACTCTTGCTAGATTCACTTCTAGATTTGACACTTAGAAAAGAATTTCAAACAAAGAAAATAAAAGTTATATATATATATATATATATATATATACAGGGTTTAGATGGATATGAACAACATGGTAATAGTGCTTAAACAAGATAATGGAGATACGGGAAACTGCAAAATATGAAAGGACATGAAGAACTAGTGGACTATTTAGTGGATCCTTTGGAAGGCTTGGGTCCATTTTATTTTTCCAACCTTTGGTGCATCTATGCCAAGAAATCATTTTGGTAAGCCTTCTTTTTTGGCTCCTATTATTTCATCAAATAGGAATTTTGACCTAGGGCACAGTGGGAACCCTAGATCTACACTCAAATCCAATGGTTTGTGGAATTCACAAGTCCCTTTAGTGGGGAAGGGAAAAGAGATTATTCAAACCCATACCATAAAATCTCTATCAAACAAAAGAGGCCAAAATGGGGGTACATCCTCCGATCCACAACCAAAAAGTGTTTTTTTGTTATCAAAGGTAGATCTAGGTGATGTGACAAGAAGTTATTGTCGTGATCAATGGCCCCCTCTACCCACGAATGGATTTAATCCATTGTACTCTCCTTGAAAGTTGAGAGGAATTCATCATTCTCATGGACATCTACAGCAAATCGACCTAAACGAAAGACACCCTATGTGTGATGTCTCGTTCCCAAGAGTAGGCCAGTAGGGAGTGACTTAGTAGTCTATTTATTCGTGTAGACTATAGTCAGGCACAAACAGGGAATAAGAGGAGAAATAAGGGTGAAATAGTGGCTAAACGATGAATTAAGCCAAAAAGCATAGGAAAAGTCACTTAAGCTAAAGTCAACAGAGAAATAGAAGAAAAAGGTGTTGAGGGGGAGACTTAATTAATTAATCACTCACCTTAGGAGGAAAAGCACCTAGCTTAAGTGATGTCAACGGAGAATTAGATCAGGAAGAGTATAAAGGGAGGAATTCGACTTAATTCTTCATTATGTTATGATTTAATGTTGAGAGAGTTTCCAGACGAGGAGAATCGACCTTCTATTGTTTTGTGGATTTCTAGAAAAAACCACCACCTTGATTGGTTTCGGTGTTGAGAGACACACCCTAGCCTATCAGAGATACCATCTAGGTATTTCACCGTGCTATTCAGGAGTATTCAGTTTTGCAGTGATTGTGTAGCTCAGCCAGTGAGGGCGCAAGGGTTAGAGAGGGTTTCCTGCAGCTGCATGAGACCAGGGATTATTTTGCAGATTCCTTATGACCCAGTTGAGGACCAGCCAGGGCGCATCTTTTGAGCCACCAGTCATCATATTCTGACGGTGGAATCTCTCAGGGCACATCAGACAGTCAAGAAGTGCACAACGCTTGAGGAGAGTCGTTTGGGGTTCCAGAGGGTATTTCGGATCAGATCTAAGGAAACCCTTCCGACCCAGTACAGAGGTGGCCAGGGCGCACATTTCGAGATATATAGGAGTGGATTCCAATGGTGGAATCATTAGGGCGCACTCACAGAGCCTAGGAGGTGTGCAACCCCCAGGATATGACATCCAAATCTTCTGGGGTCAGATCTTCAATCCGATAGTTATCAGAAGCAACCTAGAGGCCAGGGTGCTTAGTTTGGGATAGTTTCCAAGCGATTCTATCAATTATAGCCACCAATTGCAAGTTTTCCAGTGTTTGCAACAGTTGTCGTGAGTCTCCGAAACTGCATTTTTGTCGATCTATTCGTGCATGCGCAGATCTTCCTTCATCTTTTGATCATGGGTATTTTGTATTAGTTGCCTTGTATTCTAGTGACAATCCATGAGATCTAGATGAAGATTATTTCTCTGTTTTCTGCATATCATTGTATTTCCTACTTTTTCCCTCATAATACATATGAATGAGATGGTGTTTGTTCTTTATTTTACATGCATCATATATACTGCTTAAACACTAATTGACTGAAACACACATGCGAAAATCACCAAGCATGTTAAACAAATAACTCAAACGCATCTAGAAACCCCCATAGTATCAGATCTGAGAGACAAAACAATAGTTCAACAGTAGATATCCAGATCAGCTGGATCAGGGATATTTCAGTGGTATCAGAGCCTTCTTCCTGCCAGCCTGTGAAGAAGTGCTTCTCATGACCCCATGATTCCGGGAAAAGGTGAAGAATACCCAGAGGGCCAAGGACATATTGGGGATGAGTACATTCAGTATCGCAGAGGTCATAGTAGAGACAGGAGAGACAGGAACAGAAGGGACTACACTCCCTTCCACATTCAATCAGATACAGAGCCAGAGTTAGAGGACAGAGAGCATATCAGCTTTGACATAGAGGCAGAGATAGAGAGTATGGATGACAGACGAGAGACACCAGAGGGTAGGGGAAGGCCCCGAGGGCCGAGACACATCTTGACAGTACACAGACCATCTTGAATGACCTAGCTAGAGGACAACGAGACATGATGAATGCCATAGCATAGATGGCCATTAGTACATAGATGATCCATCATAGCGTGAGCACTATAGGTGCCAATGCTGCAGGAGGAGCAAGTGGTTCAAGAGGACACCAGGGAGATGGGGCCAGTGGCTCCAGTGGATCTCAGGGCGAAGCGAGTGCATACCCTTCACCTATCTGTGCATATACATCATCTAGGAGGATTCCTCGACCTCTATATCCACAGTTCCAGGGGGGCAGCCATTGGGACAGCCAGGGCATGTAGGAGGACAGTCAGGTCAGCGACAGGCAGTGCCACAGGATCCAATTGGAGAGTACAGGAGAGATTACTTGGCACTTGAACCGGAGTTCCATGCAAAGATGAGTTTGCTAGACTATTGTTTGATCAGGTATCAGAACAGACCCCGAGAAGCACAGAGGGGCAATGGGAAAACTCAAAACATGGATTTCATCAAGAAAGTGGGGAAATTGAACATTCCTACTTT
>SNQJ01S0033441.1:43192-56950 GCA_010110895.2 Picea sitchensis | reverse complement strand
CAAGGCAAAGAGATAACCGGTGGTTGGGAAGAAAAGTCATGAGTAACCTTCTTTAAGCAAACAATGTTTTTACTTGTAGCAAGGTCTGAACACAACTTTGGTCGATAATCATCTTCATAAAAAGGATTCAAGCGCTCAGCATACTCATCAAACATCTCAAGGTAAGACTGAAATCCATCTGAAAAACAAGGTACCAAGTCCTCCTTGGGATTTTGAAAGCTACAAGCAAAAACCTCATCTCTTGGTTGCCACTGGTCAAAAGAAATCTGCTGTGGTAATTGTAGAGGCAACATTTGGAGACGATCCTTCGTGTCATAGATGGGATCTGTATTAAAACCAATTGTATCCCACCTTCGTCTCCCAACATGTATGAACTCATCGAAATCAGCTATGTTAGTATCAGTATCATAACATGGGGGAGTTAGAACATCCAAAACTTTTTCACTCTTTATNATTTTTCAGGGACAAGCTTGAAGTGGTGAGTAACACTTTCCTTGGTAAGAAGGAGAGTTAAAAATTTAATTAAAAAGTACCTAGGCAAGTGTTTCTCATCACCTAGGCGCCTAAGCGGTGAGAAAGTGCCTAATGTGGACCCTAGTCATTTAATTTGTGAGATACAAATTAAAAGGTGACTTTTTGAAGACTTAGGGAAAGTGGGTAAGTAAAGTGATTTTATCCCCACCGTTGATCTCGTCTAATCTCAACCGTTAGATGAGATGACTTGAGCTTCCCTCATGAGGTCGATTAGGGTATGGGGGCACACCATTGAGTTGGTTGTTGAGTCATTTGAGAGACAGCAAAGAGAGCATTTTTGAGCTTGAGAAGAGGCCATTTTTGCAGAGCTAGGGCACGCATTCCAAGGCTGCTAACTAGCACAAAAATCGAGGCAAGGAGTTCAACATACACAGGAGGTCATACAGCATGGATTTCGAGGTCCGTACAGTCTTTTGTGTGCACAGAAATCAAGGAATAGAACATCATTTAATTCTTTCCATACAGTACAGATTTATTAGTTCGTACAGTCGTACTTTGGCACAGTTTTCGAGGGGTAGTCTATCATACACAGCCCGTACCGTATGGATTCTGTACAGTCACTTCTTGGCACAGAAATCAAGGTAGGTTGCTATGTGGTTTTTCCAGAAAGTTTGGCACGGTTTTCAAGGTGGTCGTATAGCCATTAATGCACCCAAAAATTTGTTGAAGTTGTTGGCATGAATTTCAAGGCAGTTGTACAGCCATTTGGAGGCACAAAGATAGAGGAGCAGACCTGTAATTTATTGCAGAAATTTCTGGAAAGTTTTGAGGAGTTTGGCTCATTTTCCTGTGTGAAGACTTGGCACGGTTATCGAGATAAGTTTGTCATTTAAATTTTTGAAGATGAACATGTTGTAACATAATTTCTTTGAAGCTCCTAAATAATAAAAATCTCCCTCTCTCACTGGTTTTCCCCTTGTGGGTTTTTCCAGGGTCGTTGTTAGACCGAAAATCACCGTGTTAAATTTTTCTAAGTTTATGTGTTGCTGATATTTTATTTCTGCATTAAAAATGAAGTTCAAAATCCTCATGTTTCAGTTCTGAAAAATATTTTCTGCTATATTTAATTGGCTGTTATAAATCTGGGTTTGGGCATTAAATATTGGCTGAAAAATCAGCGAGACTGAAACTGGGTTGGGGTTTGAAAATTTTACAGTTTGGTTGAGTCCTAGTGGCTAGGTTTTGTGGGTTGTCAGTTCTTCCGTGTGCCTTAGCATGAATTCAGAACGTAGTGTATTTTCTTTTATTTTAATACATTATATATTTTTCTGCGGGAAAAATATATCCATGGTTTAGAGAATTTTCGAAAGACTTATTCATGGTTCTAAGCCACCTTTTCAACCTTACTTCATAGGACTTAACTTTGAAGCTCGCAATTCCAAACCGTAAACTTCAACAAGAACCACCTATATTTCTTCCCTAGAATCCTAAAGTGTCTAGATATCACTGTCGGAAACCGGAACCTAACTCTTCAAATAATGGAAAATAATGAAGGTATTTTTTCTCTGACACCACTCTATGAGGTACCATAGACCCTTCTCACAAGCAGATTCTCCTTGAGCTACTCTGAAAGAAATTGCCAATTCTATACATAACTTGTTACAGGAATGCAAATTCATGCTCACTAATATGCTATAATCTAATAATCTAGCTCAATCAAAATAACCATCACAACAACTTGTGCACATAATCCAATCAAATGAAGAGTCACATAATAAGCAAAAATCAAAAAGAGAAACATAAGTCCAGAGAGGGCTATTGCCCAACATTTATCTGTTAATAGAAATACAAGCACTAGATTGCTAGGGAATTTCTTTCCACCCAACCAAAAGACAATCCCTCAAAAGAAAGCCTCTCCCCAGTTAGGGCAAGGACATGAGTCTCTCCATAGTTATGGCTAGGATATTAGTCTCTCCACAGCTAGAGATAGGATATGAGTCTCTCTACAGGTAGGGAAAGGATGGGACAATGATTCATACAAGAACATAGCAGAAAAATGGAAGAGAGAAGAGAGAAAAAGAGATGGATTCCCAAAAAACTGATTCTTATCTTTGTATTACCCATGAATACATATTTATAATATTAATATATATTTTGTCACAAGATTGGAGACTGAAGATAAATATAGATCTTCAAATTATTATAGAGTAGCCTAGAATAGACTACTTGACAAAAATAATTTTTCTCACATGTGGACAGATAAAAATAGCCAATGTATTAGATAGTTAATAGACTAAATCCCCTACGCCTTACCATTTCCTCCCTTTTTAGAGGAAATTGTACCCAATTTCTGTTGATCTGAAGGTTAATCCCTTTTCAACAAAGCGTGTAATAGTCCTTTGGATTTGTGTAGTTGGGATGTTGGCATGGAACCTTGTGTCTTCTAACAGTGGGATCAGAAAATCTTCTAAGAATTGAGTGCCTGAACCAGGGGTGGAATGCTTTGTCTAGATAAAAAAGATTTGAAATGTAAAACTGTGGAATGTCCTCCTTGCTTAACAACAAAACCTGCAATGGTTTGTTTTATGTGGGGAAGTGCAAGCACTAGTGTAGAAGATATTGTTTATTTTCTCTTCATTTGAGATGAAAGATTATATTCTGGAGGCTATCAGAATTACAGAAGGAATCATATATTCTGTAAGCTTGAAATCAACTTGTATGGTAGTTGATGTGCCTAGTGGCAGAGTTGAGTGAATCCTTGATCCAACCAATGCTACTCAGTACACAAAGAACTGCTCCTTGTTTAAAGCCAAGGTGAGTAGAATGTTTGTCAAACTGTGAAGTATGAAAAGTCCTGAATTGTCATGGAAGTTGTTGATTGGGAAAAGGACTGTGAGATGAATCACAAATGGATAAAAGGATCAAGGGAGATGTCTATTGTGGGTGAAAGAACCTATGAGGGTGGCATGGAGATAGCTTCAAAAGAGCTATGATGAGTCCCCATAACTAAAGAAGTGTCGTGAAGTGGGATTGGAATAGTCTAGTGTGCGACATTCGTCTAGGCAACTTGGGATATTACCAATGAGGAACAAACATAGGGGACTGCTATCATTGGATCCAGATGCAATAATTTTTCTCATGATGTTTCTCTTGCTTGATTTGACTTGTAACACTATTGTAGTACTTTTAAATCTCAAGATTAGTATGGATAGTCAAAATAAAAGCTCTTGAGCACTAACAAGTACTACAGACGTAGTATTTATGGCCTCAATTGCCAAAGAAGTGGGGCCAATAGAACTAGTAGCCATTGTTGTCGTCTTATACACACCTGGGAGAGGTGGAAAATTTTTTCAATCCACTCGGTGTGTCCTTGGGGGAAACTTAGAGTTAAGGTGCTATCACCTAATCCTCAACTCCTCCGTCTAGGCCAACTCCTAGCGAAGCCAAGCGGGGTAGTCCCTAATAAAATAATCTAAGGCTTAAACTGAAATCTAAGCAACTAGTATTCTAGGAGTTTATTGCATTAACCAATATAAAACAAATCTATTCTAAAGCATACACAGATCAATTAATCACCACAAGATACATAAAAATACTTGCATAAAAGCATACTTGAGACAATGTTAGATGTAAGTAAATTAAAGTTGCTTCAAAGTAAAAGACTGAAAAGTAAAGTGCTTGAAGCAAATGGCTTTGTAAATGTAGAATTGAGACTAGTGCCTTAAAGGTATCGTGGGCAATGTAGATCGTGTGTTTTATTAGGATTTATTGATGGTAGGTTAATGAGATAAATTTTATTGCATGAAAATAAAGTGTTTGACTAAACTAGATTTGGCCTCTCAAGAGGTTATCCCTTTAGCTCAAAGATTTGCTAAGAACTTGTCGAAACCCAATGGTTCCACCAACAAGCCCACTAGAGGTGTCGGATGTCCAACACTGAGGGGAACAAGCCCGAGGTATTCAATGAAACTTCGCACACTTCCCCTAGGTGGTTCTTAAAGCCAAGCAATAATTCTCTTTTGATATTTTCCTATTAATCTATCACCACTGACCAGCCCAGCATGTATGAAACCTACTCCCAGAAGATCGAGGAAAGGTCGCAAATGGAAGGGTCAGGAACCGCACTGGGAGCTGAGGGGAGTTGTTTATTTTAAACAGGAAAACAAAGTATTGAAAGGGAAATGTTTTCTAATTACTAAGTCTTCACTGACCAGCCTCTTGCGAGAAGCTGAGGAGACGGTTTATTTCCAACTTTGAAATTGCATAAAAGGAAATCTAAACTAGCAATTGGTGTTCTACTTTTGCAAATTGAAATCTAATCTAGATGAAGATTTATTTTAACTTTATTGTTTATGTGAGATTGTAGTGCTTTGTGATGAATTAAAGATTAATTTTAGCTTATCCTTAGTTTTGAAAATTGAATCTAAGCTAAAACTGCAAAATTGAGACAATCACCAAAAACATCGTTCCCCCTAGGGGGGATGAAGAGTGGGAACTTGTAGCCCCACTGATTTTATTAATGAAATTACACAACTCTTTATTGGAGCAACTTGTGACCATTCATTAAGGGGAGTCACAAGTCTTTACAATGTTTTACAAGTGTTTATTGAAGAAAGGCGTGCTCCCGAGGGTCTTGGATGCTCCAAATCGGCCCAAAATGGACAGAATTTCCTCTTATCTGTTCGCAAACCTGCACAAAACAGCAAGAAAACAAAAATAGAAGATGGAAAAAAACACTTTGGAAGTGTCTTTGGTTATTAGTAGGAAAGCCCCAAAATGACTAAGCAAAACTAGTGTAAAATGAGCAAAATGAACTAAGAAGAGCAAGCTAAAGAGCTTATTTCCTTAGGGTCTTTGTTTGTTGTTTTAAAATAGAAATAAAGAGGCACTCTAACTTCCAAATATGGAATTGAAAGATCTTTGAAAATGACTACCTTTTAACTTCTAAAAATTTGAAAGAAAAACATGCTAAAAGGAGACTTTTCCTATGCTAGATCTAAGCATTAGATGAAACTTGAAAGTAAAAACTTAGATCTAGTTTATCTTATGCATGTAAACTTGGATATTCATAATTTGAAATAAAGATAGATCTAAGCACTTGCATGCAACAAAGTAACAAAAAATAGAATTTTTTTTTAGCAAGAGAGAAGGAAGAAACTTGTATCCTTGGAAGCCTTAGGCAATGGAGTCTTTAGATGAGTTAAGAAGGGACCAAGTCTTTAAATCCTTGAAGTTGTGAAGAGACAAGAAAGTTTCATCACCACTCCAAGCTATGAGAACCTGTAATCTTTAAAATCTTGCAACAAAATTTGTTAATGAAAATTGGTGTCACCTACAAAAGAGACTTGAAATGTATATTAGTTAACAGAAACATGTATACAAATCAAAATCTCTAAATATAAATGAACAATAGGATTTAACAGCGAAGCTAGATAAAATCCCATCCTACTGGATGATAGCACCCTTTCAAAGACCAAATCAACAAACTTAAAGCAAGAAATTAGGCAAGTATTACCTCATAGATTAAGCACAAATGACATCAAACATCCACACACATGTATAACACACCTTCTTGACCTCCAAAGTCTCTTTATTCCAAACAGAAGTATTACAATAGTACAACCACAAGCAAAGCTCCCCAACTCCAACTAGATTACAAAGGGAGAGAGCTTGTATATATAATCTCATGGGTGATAATCCCAATGAAGGAGGGTGCACCAAGTGTAGAGGGAGGGCGCACCACTTGGAGAAGAAAGAGAAGCCAAGTGTAAACAATGGGCAGCCACCTCTCATCCATCTCCAATGATTGACATGTGTGGGCAAAGGAGCAAAGGGGAGGGCACCACCTCTCAAGAGGTGGGCACCCTCTTCAAGAGGGGTGCACCTCCCAATAGAGAATCCTCATAAATCATGCCAAATAAGCTATAACTCACTCCTAACTCACCAAAGAGTGCCACATTACCTTATTCATCTCAAGTGGGGAAGAGTTAACTGAAAACATGTCCCCCACATGTTCCCAAGAAAATAGCCTTTGCTGATTTTTTATGTCTTTTGGGGTTTTTTTTGAGTAAAATTGACTTTTAAGTGATTAAAATCACTAATTTCACTCACCAAAGTGGGTACTTAGGTAATGTGGGTGCTCTAGGTCCATAAAAGAGCACCCCCAAGGCATATGAAGTCCCCTAATATCACTTTTTTATTACAACTTTAATTTTTAATTAAAAATTCTCGTTTTGCGGAAAAGTTTTAATTAACTAAAAAAATTAAAAAATCATAAGGGGGACTTAGCACATTTCCATAAAAATTTAGGAGGATGTTTAGCATGGTAATATACATTAGACAGTAGGCTTAGATCCATGAGTATATACTCCATCTTTGCAGAAATTGAGTGAAAAAACTTGGAAATTATAAATTGCCTTTAGATGGCAAAATATAATTAACAAGTAAAAAAAAACACTCCAGAGTAACAACTCATTCCTAAGTCGAAAGTGGCTAAGACCTTTTACAAGTTCATCATGCAACACCTCTTATTACAATTCCCCGGAGGGTATGGAAAATGTGAAAAAGGTTGGTCTTATTGACCGGTTGAACTTCTGAACTTTGAATTTTGAACATGGAATTGTTCAATCTTTGGTGGCTCGCTGGAAGTCCATCCTAGTTCAACTTGGTGGATAACAGTCATGACTACTAGTGGATACAGAGAAAATGCCCAAGGTTGTTGGTATGAAGCTTGTGGAGCTAGAGCCCATTAACAATAAGCCTATTGACCGCCTCTTCAACTAGGGGGTCAACTCCATGTACCATGAAGATATGCATCAACAGATGCAAACATGTCGAAGACTTTTTGGTTCTACAGGGCATCGTTTTGCTCCAGCACACAGTTTTGTAAGCGGGATTACTGCACCCCTGCGCGGGTTTATAATGTAATAGGTCTACATAGATCATGTTAGGTCAGTTGCCTTAGGGTTTCTTCATTAGGAGAGTTCCTTTCGCTGAGTGTTTTTTATCCTCAGGAGGTTAATGTGGCCTAACCAGCCCGGTTAATCTCCCTTGAGTTTTTCACTCCCACCCAATAAATCCTCCAAAGTGGTGGAAGGCATTCTAATGAAGTCATTTCTAGGTAGCTAGTGTTTAGGAATGTTGTAAATGACCATGTAAGACAGCACGCGAAGTTTCGCGGAATTCCGTCAAGTCTAGCTAGGTTTTTTTTTAAGTTTCGGAATTAATTAATTAATTCTGGGTATTTAATGTAAAACTTAGGTCCCAGGATTTTTGATAGGGGTATTTGTACTCAAAAGAAAGCTAATGAGACCTCCTACACCGGTGGACCAAGTTTCAAATCAGTCGAACAAGTTTTGCTAGGTTGTTTGTCCACTTAGGAGTTTTTCGGAAAAAACGACGGTTTTAATTGCCAAACCCAAGACATGGGCAAATGTCAATTTTGTAATAATGGACCAAATCAAGTGAATTAAAGGATAATTAATGATGAGAAGGACCCACCTAACCTATTGCTAACCTTTACCTACCTTTTAAAACCCACTTTTATTTTATTTACGCTTTTTAATTTATTCCCTTAAGAGATACATACACCCTCCCCACGTGAGTTTTAATTTTTGATTTAATAGTTGGTTGAGGGCCCCTCCTCATGAGGTGTGCCCTTCCTTCTTTCCCATCCACCTCACTTTGGGAGTGTGGACTCCACACTCCAAGCCTTTTCACCTCACGTCCCTCACGAAGCTCCCGCATCTCTTTTGAATATACGTACCCTTTCCCACTTTAAGTTTGGAAACTCACTTAAATTAATGAGTGGGTCCCTGCCTCACGCCTCTCTTTTCCTTACACCTCACCCAAGAGTGTGGTCTCCACACTCCTTCCACTCTCCAACTCAGCCTCACGTTTCCCCCCTCACGTACTCCCTCTTCAAAAATGGAAACTCTCATTTAAATAACGCATGGGCCTCCCCTATTCCCTTCCTCCACCAATCGCCTACCTTTAATGAGTGTGGACTCCACACTCCCTCCAAGTCACCTCTCAACCCTCACGCACTTCCTCTTACCTCACGTCTTTCCCTTCATGCACACGCTTTCCTCTTTAGAGTTCACGCTTTCTCTTTTGGTAAATGGGAAGAATCTCACGTAGAAGGAGAAACATCATTTATTTTTGGGGAGATGTCTCATGTAGACTTAGAAACAACTCCAATCAAAGCAAGCAACTCCTCCTCTTGCCAAATTCTCCCCTCCTTGCTTGCTTTATCCTCCTCCAACTCACTCCACTTTCCATTCACCTCACCCTAAAAGCCATGCATCTCATTGGTTTGTATTGCCTTTGAGTTGTTTTGTCCCTTGGATCTTTGACAAGTGTTGAAGATCCAAGAGGGGTCTCTTGGTCTCTCAAGGCTATATAAGAAACCCCTCACTCTCTCTTTCAACACCTTCCATTATTGCACTGTTATGCTACTATTTTCTCACCATCTTATTCTCTTCCTCTCTCATTATTATTGTCACTTTTCTTCATTGGTGTGGGTCTTGAAGAACTTGTAGCAATTAGTTGCTACAACTTCTTCCATTTGGATAATAAAAGGGAATGCTTTGGAGGATTCAAGGATCTCAAGATTTCTCTGGGCTCTTTACATGCATATGAGGTGAAATCATTTGGTTTTAAATATTTGTGCGATTATAGGTAGATTGTTAGGTAAATTAGTTTACTTAACTAAGTTTAGTGATTGTACAATTGCTAGTTTATTTGATCTGCATGTACTAATGATTGAAATTAGTTTTGATTATTAACATATGCCATCATTATCTATTTTCGTCTCACATCTGTTTAAGCTTTGCAGGACACTTCAAGGAGAGGATATTGGAACAAGTCCAAGCACGGATTTTCCCTTACTTCTCACTTACACTCCAAATTATTTCTGATATTATTCACCATCTCTCATTCTTGATTTTAGTAGCTAATGTGCTTAGATAGGTCACCTAAAATCATATAATTTTCTGGTTCTTGTATGCACAAAATCTTTGCCTAAAAACAAAGATTTCATAACATTTTCTGAGTGTGTTGCAGCTCAAATCAGCAAGCAATAGCTTGCTGATTTTTGCAGGTTCTTACTAGGACAAGAGGGCACGCTGGCCAAATTTCTGCTCAACACATCCTCCGACAACTCCTCTCACTGTGGTAACGTTTTCTTCTTCCCGATCTACTCTAAAATCCTGTAAACGCAAGCCCGAAGGAGTTGTACCCAAGCGGCTTGCTTTCCTTTCAGTCTTTACTTTGCAAGCTTAGCTAGATTAGTCGTGATTTCTACATGCATGCCTAACTAAAAATAATCTAGAGTAGATCTCACACTTAATTGCTAGATTAGAGCCCGTGGAGGCATAGTTGATATTTGTTTTCGTGATTTACTTTGCATGCATGTCATTTTCTGTTGCAGCGTTTTATCTTAACACATGCTAACTTAGAGCCCGTGGTGGCTTAGATTAGATCTTTATTTTCCGTTGCATGCAAGTCTCAGTTTCTCTAAAATTTATCTTACACATGCGCATGCTAATGCCAGTTTCATAAAAACATAAAGTAATCATCTTTTACAATTCCGCAAGTTACATTCGATTTTTACACTTCATATTTTCAATCTAATAAACTAAGAACTCAATCATTAATTTCGGTTTGGGTCCCCAAGTCCTTTTCCGGAAACTAAAATTTAACTTGCAATCCATTGTCTAAAGGCTTCAGCCTTCTTATCTTTCAACTTTCAGTATTTTGGCAATCTCTTGTTGAGCAAGCTACAAACACTCAATCACACTTCGCAATATTTAGCTCATAGGTCTAAAATAAACTAATTAGACTTAATAGGACACCATAACTCGCCATATTTGCCATTTTAAAACTGGGGTTTCGAGGAAAGCCACAGAAAGTTTTCCGGAGTACTCGGCCTTAGGGTTGACCTGTGAAGCTAGTGTAGGCCTCATTGCCTCACTTATTGAGCATCCAGCAACCACTTAGTAATAGGGGGAGGAGAGTTTTGGATTGACACCTAGATAGGGCTAAAATTAATCTCACACTTAATCACTTAGTTTAATCTTCAAACTACAACATCAGCAATACAATTATACACTTGCAAGCTCACTGATCTCACTGTCTTTCAATTTATATTCATACTCAAGTTATCACTTATGTGTTGTAGAATTATTGCTTAAGTGGTTATATCTTTGTCGTCTGGAACTTACTTTACATTTGCAAGCTTTCATCTATTTTGTTCCTATATCTCGTGGTGTAATCCTTCAAGAAGTGCGCATCCACCTGGAGGCATTCTCTTGATTGGGTTTTGAGTGATTTGCGTCTCTTGGCCATTGAAAAGCAGTCCAACGGAACTCTATCTGTTGTGAGCATGATTGGCTTCATGTGTTGATGATTGTTTTATCTTGAGTATCTTTAATTCCTGCACATGCGAGTAAACTTGTTAGTATATTGTATATCTTGTATTTAGTCTTAACTTGTATATCTTTATATTCTTTTGTATCTAGTTGTATCTATCTTTTTGTAAGCTTTTGTAAACTTGTAAATATCTTGTAACGACATCCCCTTAACTTAGTTAACCCCATTGCCCAATCTTAGGCACTAGTCTTAGTTGCCCTAGAAAAAGGTTTGACTCTCATACTTAGATAGTTGCATCTTGCATTTGTTGATTGACATCATAGGCTAGATTCCCCTTAACCTTTTAACTAATTAAAACCAAATCCTAGAACATTAAACTATAAATCTCATCTAGTAAATAGGGTCTACCCCCCTTGGCTTCCCTAGGAGTTAGCCTAGACGGAAGAGGTTCAAGTCAAAGTGACAGCGTGGGCTTTGAACCTAGGCATTGTGCCTCCGAAGACACACTAAGTGAGCAGGACTTAGCTCACGTTTGCAAGTGTGTATAAGGACGCCAACAAAGCCTTTTGTTGATGAGGTGTTTGTTGAACTTGTGTAAGTGTTGAAACATAGTAGGCTTATGTTTCATGATATGTGAGTAAAAGCTATCTTGATGTTGCATCATCCGTGTGTGAAACCGGTTTTGTTGTTGGTGCTGACATTGTAATTTTTCGACAAATTTATTTATCAGTGACAATATTCTGTAGGGACCTTACAACCTTTCCTTCCATGTGGGAGGAAAAAGTAAAATATGCTTTGAAGAAAAATTGTAGCAATGAACAGTGTTGTCGTCCTTATACACACTTGCAAATGTGAGCTAAGTCTGGCTCACTTAGTGTTTCCTTGGAGGCACAATGCCTAGGTTCACAGCCCACGCTGTTACTTTGACCGGAACCTCTTCCATCTAGGCTTACTCCTAGGGAAGCCAAAGCGGGTAGACCTTAGTTACTAGATGTGTTAGAGTTAGGTTCTAGGAGTTAATTTTAGTTTGTTAAGGTTAGAGGGGATTCTAATCCTAAGATGCTAAGGTAACCATGCAAGATATAAGGGTTATCATGCGAAGCAAGCCTTTCCCCTAGGGCAACTAAGACTAGTGCCTAGAAATTGGGCAATGGAGTCAACTATGTTAAAGGGGTGTTTCTTTACAAAGTATTACAAGTTACTTATAGTTTTACAAAAGAATAATTCAATGAAAGAATGTCATGTACAATTACTTACAAGGAAGAATTATAAGATACAAATTATACAAAGCAATCTAGCCAAGTCTATATTCAATGTATGCAAGATACAAAGATTAAAGCATCAAATTACATCATCATTTACACGAGATTATCATCAACACATTACTTCATCAAAAGATTCCAAAGTTTAAGAGAATTAAACACAACTATTATGAAGAGTATTGGAGACAATCTACACTCTTGATTATTAATCCCCCCAAGTATTCTATCAGATTTGGTCAAGGGTTTAATAGTTAAGCTTTTCTTAAGATTTTCAACTTTTATTAGCTTTCACCAAAGCCTCCTCCTGTTGCCAAATCACTGTTGGACGCTCAAGATAGTATGGCAACGAGGTCAACCCTAGAAGAACCAGTCAGCCCTAACAGTAAGAGTACTTCCCGGAGAGGACACACACCTGGTGCGCCACAGGGCAGTCCCCTGCCACTACCCTCCGTTGTTTTCCTCAAACCTGTTTTAGATGGTGAAGATGGTGGTCTAAGGTACCCTAAAGTAGTCTATTATGTATGTATAATGATTAGGTAGACTTTTAGGTGAATTAAAGAGTGTTTAGAAGGTTTTAAAGTACCTTTTAAGTGCAAAATAATGAGATGGCCGAAACTGTTACTTGCTCAAAGAGTGTGTTGCTTAAGCTTAAACAATGAAATAAATCAACACATATAAAGCAAATGAAAGTGAGATGGCTGAAAGAAATAGAGATTATATCACATGCACATCAATATAAGTTTGATTAGAGACAATAGATCAATGGCAAGAACAACTCGCCTTAAGAGATGAGAAAGAAAATTATTAAGTGTGTTTGCCTACTTAACCATTCAACACATTCCAAGCCCAAGACGTGGCTACCAATAGATATAAACAATGAATCAATAAACCACTTATTTGTTAAGCACTTTAAGATGTATCAAGCATGAATATTAAAACGTGTGCTTAAGAGAGAGATTAAGAGCTTGAAAAGAAACTAAGCAAGATCCAAGTAAAAGATTTTAAGTGTGTTGCCCAATGGGCTTAAGATGATGAGATTAGATCTAAAACATAAGCATTAAGAACATTAAACCATTAGATCAATCACATCAAAAGTAAAGCATAAACACTTATCCTTACCTCTTTGGGGTGTTCCTCTCCCAACTAGGTAGGTTATTAAGTTATCTTGACTTAGTTAGATTAAGTGTTCTTAAATCTTAGTTATTAGGGCAAACAAATGAGAGATGAGCAAGAGGAAAAGTAAACTAATCTACAAGCTAATCTACAAACAATCAAGCAAACCTCATGTCAAGGTTGAGAAGGTGCCCTCACCTTCTAAACCTTGCGGCCAAGCTAGAAAAAACAGAAAAATGGAAAGAAAAGCTAGATCTAGCCTACGTCCTACCTACCCACAAGCTTAAAGAAAAGGGGAGGCCATACCACTTCCCCTCTTACACTTTAAGCTCAAACAATCAAGAAAAACAAGGAAAAAGTGTAATCCTAGGCTAGAAAAAGACAAGAGGGGGTTAGAGATAGCTACCAAACTCCCCCAAGGGGTCTTGTAGTGTTGTGTGTGTCTCTTTGGGGCAGCCAAGAGCCTCCAACCAGATCTGATATACCTGTAAAAACAACAAGTTTTGCTTGCTAGGATGGCTACACACAACCAAATAAT